>OY744465.1:697012-922451 GCA_963556145.1 Hygrocybe punicea
AGTGTTGATGCCGCCGGTTGTGGTGGCGATATCTCAACAACGACAATGCCGGTGACAACGCCATCGCCACGGGGAACCCTCCATATCGCCTTCATTGTCTTTGTCGCTGTGCGCCCAGTGCGCCGCCGTTAGTTCCTATGTTCAAGGCCAATTGTTGAAAAAGTCGGGCGCACTCCTGCGCGGCTTTGAGGACGTCCGGGGGGGCGTACTCACGCGAATCGTCGCCATTGTCGTCGTAGTCCTCGTTCCTGTTGTTGTTGAGGCGGTGGGGAATGTGAGTGTGGCGGGAGCCAAGTTGGGAGGCAAGTGGGTGGTGGTAAAAGGCAAGTGAACAGTCACATGCCTTTTAGGCTTTTACCACCACTATCCCCCATACCGCTGCGCTCCCACTCCCCACCGCCTCAACAACAACAGAAACAAGGACGACAAGGACGACAAGGACGATGGCGACAATTTGCGCCAAGTATGCCCCCCCGGACGTCCTCAAAGCCACGCAGGAGCGCGCCCGACTTTTTCAACCAACGGCCTCGAACGTCGAAACTAACACAGGCGGACCGGGCGCACAGCGACGAAGATAACGAGGGCGATGTGGAGAGCCGCCCACGACAAAGGCATCGTCAATGTCGTCGTCGTCATCGAGGTATCGGAACCGCCATCGCCTCTGCGACCATCCTTGCGCAACTCGACGGCAGGACCAATCTGGATGACGAAACCCACGATGGGGACCTTGGGGACGTCGCAGATGACGTTCCCATCGTCTCTATTAGCGATAGAATGTGGAGAGGGCCGTGGGGGGCCCCAAGGGCGAAGGTGAGTACCCACCCGCCCCCTGCTTTTTCCCCACATACTTACCCCTTCCCACCGCTCGTTCGGGGCCGCTAACCTTCCCCCATCCATCCCCTCTCTTTTTCCACCATCCACCACCCTCTCCCGCCCCTTCTCTGCCACCTGTGGTCATGTCCCCTTCCCCACCTCCCAGCATCTTTCCCTCCCCTCGCTCACCCTCCAGGGTCCTTCCCTATCAACAGTAGACCACATGCAATGCCTCTGTGAAGGTAGGCACCCACCCATTTGGCAGTGGCACCCTATGTGTCCCCCTACATTTTTGTTTTTATTTTGCCTTTTCTCCACATATTTTCATGTATATTATGCTATATACAGTATGTAGAACAATCAATATGTGATATATAAAAGAAACAGCTTGAAAGGACGGCGGGATAGTGAGGAAGTCGAGCTCACTGTCACCAACAGTGAGGAAGTCGAGCTCACTGTCACCAACAGTGAGGAAGTCGAGCTCACTGTCACCAACAGTGAGGAAGTCGAGCTCACTGTCACCAACAGTGAGGAAGTCGAGCTCACTGTCACCAACAGTGAGCTCGAGGCTTCCCTGACAGCAGCCGGAACAGCGGCGGAAAGATCCGAAATGATGCCGCCACCTGTTCCTGATGCCAGATGTTATCCCGATCCCCTCCTTAGGTTATTATATTTATTATATTTATCATCTTAGCTACGAAGTCGCTGGTATCACTGGAGATCCCACCGGTGTAAGGAAAACAGCAGATTTTAGCCTAACGATGCTAAACCCCACGTGTCATCACTTAGCATTATAAGGCTATTACTGTGGGAAGATCAGGTGAGGAAACTGACCACAGTTCAAACACTTTACATAATTATTTACATCTATTTGTCTTTGACAGAGAATTATGGGGGGGATATGACCTTGCAAGCAAGGTGATACGAAGATGTATTTTAAAAGTCAATCAGGGCCTGGCAACTGGAGGGAAAAGAAGAACATTAGATTCATTACTGGAGTTGCCTTGCCTCCTCCATGGCTGTCTGGGCATCTACTTGGCGACCCAGATCAGATAAACGAAGAGAGAGGCTGTTCAGGGACACAGCAAGACGTGAATTGAAAGCAGCAGGATGATCGGCTGCAAGCGGCCGGCGCAGCTGAACCGCATCCTCAATTGCTTTCACGGCTTCTTCTCGGCGACCCAGATTGGATAAACAGTCGGAGAGATTGTTCAGGGACATGGCGAGATCTGGAATGAAAGTCGCAGGACGGTCAGCAGCAAGCTGCCGGTACAGCTCAACTCCCTCCTCAATTGCATTCAAGGCATCTTCTCGGCAACCCAGATCGGATAAGCAACCGGAGAGATTGTTCAGGGACCCGGCGAGATCTGGAATGAAAGCGGCAGGACAGTCGGCAGCAAGCTGCCGGAGTAGCTCAACTGCCTCCTGAATTGCTTTCATGGCATCGTCTCGGCGACCCAGATTGGATAAGCAGCCGGACAGATTGTTCAGGGACGCAGCGAGATATGGAATGAAAATGGCAGGACGGTCAGCAGCAAGCTGCCGGCGTAGCTCAACTGCCTCCTCGATTGCTTTCAGCGCATCTTCGCGGCGACCCAGATTGGATAATCTAAGAGAGAGGTTGTTCAGGGACATGGCGACATCTGGAATGAAAATGGCTGGACGGTCAGCAGCAAGCTGCCGGCGTAGCTCGACTGCCTCCTCGATTGCTTTCAAGGCATCTTCTCGGCGACCCAGATCGGACAAGCGGTTGGAGAAATTGTTCAGGGACCTGGCAAGATTTGGAATGAAAGTGGCAGGGTGGTCAGCAGCAAGCTGCCGGCGTAGCTCAACTGCCTCCTCGATTGCTTTCATTGCGTCTTCTCGGCGACCCAGATTAGATAAGTGGTTGGAGAGATTGTTCAGGGACCCAGCGAGATCTGGAATGAAAATGGCAGGACAGTCAGCAGCAAGCTGCCGGTACAGCTCAACTGCCTCCTGAATTGCTTTCGTGGCATCTTCTCGGCGACCCAGATTGGATAAGCGGTTGGAGAGGTTGTTCAGGGACATGGCGACATCTGGAATGAACGTGGCTGGACGGTCAGCAGCAAGCTGCCGGCGTAGCTCGACTGCCTCCTCGATTGCTTTCAAGGCATCTTCTCGGTGACCCAGATCGGACAAGCAGCTGGAGAGGTTGTTCAGGGATGAGGCGAGATCTGGAATGAAAGTAGCAGGACGGTCGGCAGCAAGCTGCCGGCGTAGCTCAACCGCCTTCTCAATTGCTTTCAAGGCATCGTCTCGGCGACCCAGATCGGATAAGCGGTTGGAGAGATTGTTCAGGGACATGGCGAGATCTGGAATGAAAGTGGCCGGATGGTCAGCAGCAAGCTGCCGGTACAGCTCGACTGCCTCCTCGATCGCTCCCATGGCATCTTCTCGGCGACCCATGTAGTGAAATCGTGTGGAGAGCTCAAGCAACGCTGCAGCCTGTGTTTTGCCGGAAACTGCAGTTACAAGTGTCGGATACGTTTTCTGTCCGGGATCGCCACATTAGTGGATACCAAGGGAATTCAATCCAAATTTCTAACCTGAAGCCAGACTCGTACATTGACCAAATCTTGAAATTCAAACGTGGAATATAAAACCTCCATCCAGATCAGCAGCCGTCTCACAAGGAATGTGCTCACTGCATCGAGAAACATTTCCGACAATGGCTCTTCGATGTCGATAATGTGCTCCGTCCAGAATCTGCACGCATACCACAGCACTTCCGAAATACTTGATTGATCGATTTTAGGGATGCCTTCGACCTGCGTTTGTCCCGTTAAATAGCCCGTACCAGGTAAGTCCGCATTCAACTGTTCATTCAAGATATCAATACACAAGAATGCCAGCCTCCGACTATGCTCCTTTTCGTTGACATAAATCCGTTCATGAGCTCGGGAGGTTTGAGTCCGACACGTTAGGAAGTCTCGGAAGGAGAGATGTAGGAATTGTATAGGTCGACATGGATCGTCCAAGCCAGTGAGTACCGAGCTGAGTTGCCGCAGTATTTCATCGACTTTTAGCGTCGGATTAGCCCGATGAAGGCACCGGAGAGCAGACATGGACAGCGGTGTCTTGACTGCGACGATAGCCCCGATGAGCAACTCGTACCCCTCTACAAAATCCTCGTCTGTCCAGTCGCAGGTATTGAGAATGTCGGCATACAAGTTGTCCATCTTGGCTTCTGCATGAAGGACTGACGGATCGCTCTCGTACAAGAGTTTCCTGAGCTTCTTCTCTGGATCAATAGTGGCGGCCAAGTAATTGCTGACTGTAGACGCCCAAATGAACAAGCCCTCTGCCTTCACCGTAAAGTCACTCATTAATCGCACACCAGGCCAATCCGCACCCAAACGCTTCCGTGCTGCAATACATCGCAGCATCTCCTGAATATACATAGCCATATCCTTCTGATTGCTATCGCCGTGAATGTTGATTGATCTGCGGTGAACGTGATTCGCAGTGGACAAATCCGTGCAAATGTCGTCCTTCGGGCGTGAGGTTAGGAATATGCGGAACGTCCCGGGAAGGTCAGGAACCTTGTTGCAAAGGATTTTGAGAGTTTCTACATCGTAGCCTTCATCCAGCGCATCGATGACTAGAACGATAGGCCTGTGAATACGATGCCTGTGAACCTTGAAAGGATTGAGGAGAAGCTCGTCAAATTGACGAGATTGTGGCGCAGATGCAAGGCTGCGATCGTTTTCGAGAATGGCGCTGATATGTTCCGCCAGATCCTTGCTAAGTCCAGCGAGGTCGCGTACGATGGTGCTGAAGAACTTTTGAGGCCGGTTTCTATCCGGGATGTCTCGGTCGAAGAAGAAAGACGAGGCAAGAATTCCGGCCTTGTGGCAGTCGCGAGCGACGGTGTGCGCAATCGCACTCTTTCCTGCGCCGGCCACATCAGACAAGAAAAATATTTCCGCCGACTTGGTACTATCAGCTTCGTTGATCCACTTCCATATATCATTGAGGAGGGCTGTGCGTGTGCCAGGCAAGCACACGAGACTCGGGTTCCAGGAAGCGCCTTCGGCGTATGGAAGGGTGCCCAGGGAATTGTTAGATACTACTTTCAACACATTTGACAATGAGTTTCGAATTGCGTGAATGAAAGTTGCTTGTCCCGCAACTTGACGTACAATGATAATTGTGCTGATCGCCTCCAACGACGTTGAACGTTGAACCTGGAGCACTGATATGATGTGCGCTCAATGTGAGAGTGGGAGGTGGACGTAGGTCAACTGGATTTGGGCTTATATCTGCAATCTGGAAGAAGAATCGTCGTTGTCGTTGTCGTCCAGAATGCTTGCACAAAAAGAACTCACCAGGCTCGCAACACCCCCCGGAAGCCTTTCTGCTCTGCCTTTACCACGGCCGTCAATGACTTTCTTTAACCATTTCAGCATCGTTGGCAAGAAACTCCCAAGCTGGTTGGCTGTGCAGTCCTGGCGCTTATATCTCGCTGCGGCGGCTTCCGAGTCGAGACTTTATCGAAGCTTTATCCCAATTTCTGCTGATTGGCAAAAGCCGGTCACCGAACTCCATTCTGATGAGAACAATCCGCGTTTGTAGTACGAGGGGATACAGCAACATTCCTAGAGTGGACATATTCGATGGCTGCAATGATGGGCGATGAATTGCGAGAATATCGGTACAGGGACGACTCGGAGGCGAATTATTCTGGTGAATCATTTGAATATTGGATGGCTGTGGTTTCTTATAGCGGTGCCACTGTCACAAGCCTTACCAGGTAGTACAACATCAAGTTGACGGCCTGTCAGCCCGACATTGTTATTATAGGCCAGTTCAGACCGTTTTACGAAAGATGGCTATGCTTGACATTCTCCACTCCACCATCTCAGCTAGTCGGTTATGCCGCATGGCCCGCATGGCCCCATGGCCCCATATAAAGACCCTACACCATCAACAAACCTCACAGCGCCTTCAGCATGTTCATTACTCCCATTCTCATCCTCTCTTTCACTGCTGCCGCCCTCGCGGTGCCCATCCAAGAGACCGAGAAGAGGGAGCTGCAAAAGCGCTGGACACCACCATCCCCCGATCTCCTCAAGGCCCTCCACCAGGCCGCCACTCCTAACGAAAGATATTCTATCCTTCCCCCAGATGACTTTTCGTTCAGCTTCCTTGATGCCCCTTCCTTTGGCGGTGGCGGATTGGGTATGATTCTTGCCCACTTTGCCTTTTTCGCATATTAAAATTCTATTTGTATTTCGTTTCTGCTCCGCAGACGGTGGTGTCGTTCTGGCAGATGATGAGATCTGGCCTGGTGTGATTGGCACTGGCATTTCGATGCTCATGGGCTTTCTTGGTGTATGTCCTGTTTTGGCCTTTCGTGAAGGCGCCCTCTTTCTGACAGATATGTGTGGTTCCAATAGCCATGCGGCATGGTTGCCCCACACAGTCATCCCCGCGCATCGGAGATCTACCTCAACGTTGCAGGTCCGCCCTTGATGGCTGGAATTATTCCTGAGAACGGTGCACCAGGTTTGTCTTGCCCTTTAGTTTCTGCTCCACGTCCGGGTTTCTGACCTATTCCCGGTGATACAGTTATCCTCGGTACCGCAGGACCCGGAAATGCGACAGTCCTTCCGCGGGGGTCAATACATTACATCGCCAACACCGGTTGCGACCCAACTCTTATTGTTGCCGGCTTCAAGTCAGTCTCTTGTCAAAACTGTTACTACGTCCCTGTTCTGACATGGGATTTTTGGTACTTTCAGCGCTGAAAACCCTGGTGCCCTTTTTGTCTCCACTGCATATGCTGCCTTTGATACGGAGACTTACTCGGCCGCCTTTGGTGGTATCGGCGTGACGATGCTTGACCGTGAGTATATGTCCTCCTTCAATCAAGTATTTTGTCCCCCGCTAATCTCTTACTTAAATGAAGCTTCTAAAATTCCCAACACTGTCATTCTTGGCCGGCAGGATTGCTTCGACAGCTGTGGCATCGATCGTTCCACATTCGACATCAGTGCGGTCAGCAATAAGGAGCTGATGCTGCAAGCCTTTGCTGGCTTCCTGCGGAGTGAAGGGTTCAATTCCACGACGGGCGTTTAAATTCCTTTTGTTATTGGCTATGAAAGGATTGGATCGCCGGGTGGTTGACAGCTTTCACAGAATTTGGCTCTTGGTATTTTATACGGATTTTTTGACATTTTTACCCAGTGTCGGTGCACAGCATCATTCATTTTATTCATGACATATAGTTCTACATGGCGTTTTACCAGTTTAGTTTGCGTAATGTAATATATTCCATCACGACCACAAAGAAACTGGTGTAGTGTTCAATGTGCCTGAAGATTTTTTGCAAATTCGAGATCAGGACAGCCTCAACGCTACGACACTGTCACAGGCGGCCTTGCTTCGACGGTGTTTCACACAACAAGGTGTCATTGCGCCGACCCAATTTTGCCCGACGGTCGACATTCCACCATTTGTTCCAGATCTCGAAGAACATCAAGTACCGAAACGAAAGAAAGAAAGGTTCGGGGCCTATACAGAACTGTATCGTGCCTGCAGGGTGATAATTAGTCATCGCGCGACGGACAAAGATAACGTATATATTTCTTGTCCCGTAATACTCAGGCATGTTACAATCTGTTTCAGCTTGTATCCAGGAGACGTCTCCATTCAAAAAGCGAGAGTACACACATCGAGTAAACTTGGCAGAGGGACAACATGAACCTGCGAGAGATGTTTGCGTGGCGGTGGCCTCGCCAGGGCCAGGTTTTATGTGAACTTGGTCTGACTCGTGAGTGTAATGTTAGAGGTAGCAAGTGTGAATTCAAGCGTTCGTTGTAATAATTCACAGCCTGAGGGTTGTCGAAGGGTGAAGCAAACGTCGTATGGTACCACTCGCCTAGTTTCAAGTCAAGGGGACTTTTAAGCGTAGAATTCTTAGCGTACCTTGGAGGAGTAACTTGGGAACAAGCGTAATGCGCACAATCAGGATGGCTGTCACGGTTTGAGCCACATAAAATTGGCGGCTTTTACATAAAAGGCAGCTGGTTTGGTCTTTGTAGAACATTTCTAAACACAACAAAGCGACCTTGATCAACACGCCACTTGCAAGTCCATCCTCCCGCAGTAGTATCTCGAATCCCCTAGCTGGCAAGTATGGACGCCCGTCTGCGCCGTGTAAACAAGGAGATCGCTGGTCAGTTCATTCTCTAGGATCAGCGCCAATGCTCATGTAGTACGAAAGACTGCAAGAATGACAAGACCTCAAATATCAGGATTGATCTCATCAACGAATCACCCTTTCATCTGAAAGGATCGTTTCCAGGTCCCGCAGAAACTCCCTACGAAGGAGGTCACTTCGAGGTGGTGAGTTTGTTGATTCACTCACGCTCGTTCCTGTTGGTCACACACACATTCTGTCGTTGTTTTCAGGACATTGTCATCCCCGATTCCTATCCCTTTCAGCCAGTCAAAATGAAGTTCATAACCAAAGTCTACCATCCGAATGTATCCTCGGCCTCCGGCGCCATCTGCCTCGACATCCTCAAAGACGCCTGGTCTCCAGTTTTGACGCTGAAATCAACACTGATATCCCTGCAGTCTTTGTTGTGCTCCCCCGAGCCAAACGATCCGCAAGATGCAGAGGTAGCGAAGCACTACACAACTAGTAAGGGCAGCTTTGACGAGACAGCGAGGTATTGGACGCAGATATACGCTGGTGGCCCCGGTCAGAAAGGGAAGAGTACTGGGAAGGCGCAGTCCGTCAAAGACGAAGTGGCTATGGCTGGGTTAGAGAAAGCCCATGTAGACCAGTTTGAAGCGCTCGGGTTCGAACGAGGCAAAGTCGTTAGTCGTGCTCTTTTCCAATTATCAGCGGCGATCAAGTACAATCTAACCATCTAACCAAGATCGATGTTCTTCGGCGGCTAAACTATCGCGGGGCTAATGTCGCCCAGATTACAGAGGATAGGATAGTGGAGGAACTCCTGAAATAGCTAGCAGCACTTGGAATTGTACGTGTTTGAACCTTTGGGGGGAATTTGAATCTCGCTCGATATGCCGTCATCTTTGGAGTAACAGAAAAGCCTTGCGGTACCGTTCCTTCTCAATGGAACCTCGTGTAGACGGACAAGAAATGGCATCTTGAACGTTTGAACCATTGTTTGAAATATTACTTCCGCCATCAGATGATTGTCTCCTCCTAATACTTAACTTGCGCCCTCACAATCGTTGAAGCAAAAGAACAAACTTCTTGGCATAGCAGCTCTAGTTTGTCCCACAGAACGGTGTGAAGAAAGGCGGTAACCTATCATCTACGTTATCATGCTCCGGAAAACCCGCTCTAAATTGAAGAGACCGGAAGTGGACTGAATCTTAGAGAAAATGATGCTAGCATGGAGCACAGATGATTGCGCCATCCACGATGAAAGAGGGGGAGAAATACAACAAAGGGGGAACCAATGCCAATAATCAGCAGCGGCATGTAAACGCCCAGACTTGCCCCCAGAAGATGAAGAGTAAGAATAAATACAGCACAAAGAAAAAGCCGTCCTCCGTCAAGCGGGTTGCCTTTGGTCGTGGACTGCGGTACTTCCTGAGCGAGTAAGTACCATAACGACCAATGGGGGGGAGGGGCAACCCCGCACAGGAGGAAGATAAGGTCAAAATCAGAATCCGAGGGGGGCTCTGACAACCGTAACGAAAATCAGGCTTTGGGTCTACTACAATGCAGACAGCAGCGCCCTCCACACTATCCTGGCTATGAACCAAAAGTTTCTGCGTCAAACCAAAAGGCAAGGCGACAATCTGACTTTGGGACATAGCGGATAGGGCGGAGAGAGGCACCGAAAACAATGTGCTAGAACTAAGACACTGATGAAATGATGCGGCTTTGAAGGAGGGGGGAGCAAGCGAGCGGCTTATTGTGTGAGGAGAGGGGAGAGTGGTGGGGGGGGGGGGATTGAGATTTCTGAAATTTTACATGGGTCCGGTCATGCATTTTATAGCTCTCCCTGACTCCCATAATAGTATTGGGTGCCTCTATCATCGAGGAATGACACAGAAATCAGCTGATAATTTCCGGAAGATGCTTACAGATTTCCTAGACGGGAATGCAGAGTTTAAACGTTGGCCCGGAAAAAAAAAAATGCAGTGCGCATCTCCACCCGGGATGGCCTAGTCTCTCATCGATATGATTACACGGGGACTGATAGCACGAACGGGCGGACCAACGACAGGAACCTTGAAGGAGGCTGCGGAAACTTACAGACCTCCGCAAAGCACTGGGAACCACAAGATCCTCCACCCGTCATGATCGGAGGCTGTTACATTGTTCTTTTCGCGGTAACAATTCCTGGGGACGGCATTTTCAGTCAAGAGTTTCACGGCCATGAAGCATGCCTGTGTAACAGTGTGCTGGCGCCACTCGAGACGATAAACAGTAGGTCGTAGCACGTGTTTCAAAGATGGAGACTTTCAGGTTCGGCCGTGGTGATGGTTGATCCTTCCGTCCCCTTCGCCCAAAAACATGAAGGTTCGTAGTGGTGAAATTGCGGGTCATGAATATGCACCAGGGTGGATCATGGCGAGGGGGTTGGGTTGCGAGAAAGACAAAATATGGAAAGTTCGCGGCAGGTTAACCGGTCAAATGCGGGGGCGGAGTTGAGAATAGAAATTTGATTACAACTGAGGTCTACAACCAGGTCAGAAAATTTTCAAGCCGCCCACCCGTCAAAAAAATCGGGTGTGAAGAAATCTCTTTTCAGCACCTGACACAGCACGTTTGTCGCAGATTTCACGACGCTCAAGAACATGCCCGAGATTGTCTTGGTGATCGCATCGCAATCCACCGTCGAAATCTTCTCTCAGGCGCTTGGGAGGAGGTGGGGGGGGGTGCAATTCACATGTTGGCATGGACGGAGGAAAGCCTAAATCTCAAGATGCGCACACCGCCAAATAAAAAACGCATGGAACCCCTGGCCGGAGAGGGGTAAATTTCAGTCAGATTCAAAATTTTTCCATGACAGGAATATCTCCCGGAAAACCATACCGGACTTCCTTTGGCATGGACGCTGAGTGGTCACTTGTTATTGTCAAAGCGGATATTTCAAATAACACCACGACAACCTTCGTTCCCGTTTCAAGATTAGTTCCCAACACGTTAATCGATAAAAGAATCTGAGCCTCGTGGATTCTCCCCACCGTCATCACCAACACGGATGTGGCTAGTTCAAAATATCCGATTTCATCCAGTGAGATTCCACACGGCGTCTTCCAGAAAAGTGGTGCCTTCCATAACCTGTCGACGAGGCTGTAACCCTTGCATCGAAGGCCATAATTGAGTCTCTGCAACGATCGTGTTGTTACAGCGACGTTAACGATGTTATGACCTTGATAGATTCACTTACACGTTGCCTGCAACCGCATCGATCGGAAGAATGCAGGGAAAGCGTCAGGACCAGCTTCGTTTGTGATAGCAAAAAGCTCCGAAAAAGTTACGGACGTCCCTGGGAGGCACACCCGTGATATTGGGTGGAATGCTCCACCAAAGCGCGGATAGACAGTACAAACGTGTTTCTTCGGCAGTGATAAGGTAGAAAGGTGACGGCATGATAGACGCTGTATGGATGAGGAAATTAATGCCTTCGTATCGAACCACGGTGACTTGATGATCTGATACGTACCATTCTCCGTGTCAAACTGGGACACTCATCATCTCCATAGGTTTTCAGCTTCAACGCTCATTGAATCAGTAGTGAAATTACATAATATACCATTGGTGATCCCTTCACGACGGAACGATCTTGAGATGTTGAAAATTCGGACGTCATATAGCATTTCTGTTCGAGTGGAGCATATTTGAATTCCTGTTGCTCGCCGAGGAAAGGCGAGTGAATAACGCGCAGCGTTACCACTTTCTGAAGCAAATGGTCCAAGAATCGATCAAATCATTGTAACAGACCTGAGTTCGAAATGAAGGGAAACAGAACGTCAGCACTCAGCTCGTCAAAGAAATCGAGTTATCCGGATTCACCGACAAATGTCCTTCAATTGCATAGCCCTCTTTTCACTGGTCGGCAAAGTTCTTGCCCGGGAATGCGGTATGACGTGTCTCACACCGAAATGCAAGAAAGTTCACATTTAGAAATATCGACACCGTCCAAGGGCCTTTAAATTTTCGGTAATTATCTGAAAGTCCGACTAACATTTTTTTCAGTTTCCCACCTGCATTCCGTAATCCCGAGCACGCAGACACCAACAGGCTCCATGTCTGGAGAAGCCTAGACAAAATGTACCCCACCCTCCGATTTTGGTCCTTGTGCATGCAGCGTATGACTCACGAAAGAGAGACAGAGAGGATCGTTGATGACAATCATCTTAGTTCAAGTTTGCCCAGGGCCGACTACCACGTGACCATGGCAACGGGTCAACTTCAAAACTGGTTCGCAAAACAATCCTCATATGAAGAGGCAAAAAAAAAACTAAAACTACCGAACATAGCCAATGATTGAATATCGTTGACAGATACAATTCGGGAAAGGTTCGAAATTTTGGATCCCGTTCCTGCCTGTCGCGCTGTTTCGCAAATGAATCTAACCTATTTCAATATGGTCCCCCCCCCGCACGAAATGGCGTTCCCAGAGGTCACTCTTCGGTCGACAATTATACCACTCTGCTCCAGGTCAGTCTCGCCTGGGTGACACTCGATTTTAACTATGCATTGCTTATCGGACCGCAGATTCGTTTGTTCAGCTGCATCAAGGACCGCATAATTGGTATGGACATCTGATCACAATGATCCAATTTTCTCGGTCCGTGTACCGGAGCCAATCCAATCGCTTTGTTTTACTCTCTCACAAACAAGGAAACAAACAATTCAACCATCCTGGGCTTGCATTATTCGATTTCCACTTACAGCAAAATACCTTACAGCAAAATACCTCCACTCTCTGACAATTCGACAAACTGGCAGGACATATTTACTCGGCTCATCTGGTACTCTACGGGAATAATATTCTGTTTTCATTTCCCAAATACATGCTGTATCCATCAACTGTTCGGCGCCATCGTTGCAATGGCCGAAAAGGCACGGGAACTCCGCGCAGACACTCGACAACCCATCTGACAGGACCTTCGACGATTTCATTTGCAGCACACAACACGGAATTGTTTTCTCTGAACACGAATGCTCAGAAGTAGCTTGCCGCAGGCCACAGCCTCTGTCAAGAATCCAGCAAACGGTGAACAGCAATTCAATTTCCCCCCTTTCAGGACGATGCGGCTTTCCAACATAACTGTTCGGATTCCGGTAATTTGTCGTTGGCAGATAGCCTGACGGCGCCCAATGCAGACACGAGGCTTGAGGGGTGATATTGGTGATATTCCTTCCCTTGTTGCGGAGGGCCAATGTGATGATGTGAATGCTGCGACTTCGCCGGTCACCTCGTGGACACCTGGAAAGACCAGCTATTGCGGTGTCTCATCGTTATATCGAGCCTGATCGCTGCCACTGTGGACCGTTGTCTGACCGCTCCTTGCCAATAGCCTCGCAACATGAAGAGTCATCTGCCAATCACCCGCCCTATTCTCGGCATGTAGCATTCCAGTATTTCGACTCGCAGAATGGCCGCCCCAGGTTGGTCACCATCTTCCTACCTTTCCATGTGTCTCGTGTAAGGCGTCAATGGCAGACGAGGGCCCTGGTTTTGGTCAGAGCGGCCGGGACGAGGCAACATGTTACTCCTTGGGGGTCACGCGCAGGTTTCACTGGCATGCGCCGAGTTTAAATCATTCGTATCGAAGCAAAGTGGGTTTACAACTTGAACAGTCCCGATCCATTCCAAATATTCACTGATTCTCCGTTGGTCAATGTGATTGCTTGTGAATGTAGACCAGGAGCTGTGGTTGAATCTTGACGTTTCGAGAGGTTCTCAAGATCAACGTGCCCGGTGAGTAGTGCCGGTCCTTTAACTACAGCTTCTAAGTCCATATATTGATCTGAACTTCTCGCATTCAAGTCCGGTGCTTGAACTTTTTTTCCGATAAGACAAATCTGATCGCGGTCTTGTGGACCCATGATGGGGTGATGCCTCAGTCCGCGCAATTGTCCCTTGAGAAACGTAGTACTCGGAAGATTTGACGGAATGCACCAAACGCGTGCCATCAAGCTGAGATCTCTTCCGATGGTGGCGTGTCGTCAGCCTAAAGCTGTTTTGTCTCGAGGCCGCAGCCAAACATATATTTAGCTAGTACATACCGGAAGTCGAGACGGATCATGCCACAACGCCGAAATAATTCCATCCGACCTCACACAATTACAGTTACGACCAGGTTGCCAGTTATACTAGCACAATTTTATACACGAGGGGGAAGTCTCCCGTTGACATTTCCTAAGCTTATTTAAAATATTAGAAAATCACTGGCATTCAGAAAATCCCCCTCCGCACGTAGTCGTATTACGGCCTCCCCCCCTGGAAGCCACACCTGTGAGGACGAACTCATCCTTCAGCATTATCAGTTGAGATTACCATCATGAACCATATGCGACTGACAATGAACATTCACTCCACTTGGACTATTTACGAATGACAGGAGTTGCCAGTGGGATAAGGACCGGGGCTGTGTTATTCGCCTTGCTAGAAAAGAATAAAACTCACGGTTGATCTCCAAGTTCTACTTGCCTAGAAAATAAGTATCCACGTATGCAAGGAGCTGGACTACGCGTAAGGCATTTGTTCGTCCAAGGGGAATTGGGTCAAATGCATTATGCAGCAGAGGACAATCGGTTGTCTGGACAGTAGGACCTTCGAGATAATAATTAGTTTTCAGGAACACGACTCTGCGTGAAGACAACAATTGATACTTTGAATGCATAGGTTTCTCGTAGGCCAGATAGGTCTTCAATTCTTCAGACGGAGTCAAAAGCAGTTATTTGTATCTGTTGTCCAAAGGCTTCCGCATCAATAAAAATAACCAATTGTAGCCGACGTCTCCTCTTGCCATAATAAGGTGTCTGCGATCCAGCTCTGAAAACAGACGGGAAGGAAGACCTCGAGACCAAGGTTTAACGTTAATAAGTTTATTCCAAGGGAATTACAACTGTGGTCCAAATGGCCGAAGGCGACTCCCAGGATCAGAAATAACGAATGTGTAGGTTAGGCTCGATACATATCGGTGAAACTGCTGGTACGTACCGATGCCACTGGCCGAGGTTTCAATTGCCTTCTTCTGGAGATGCAGCTACGGTCTGAATTATGGTTAAGAAGGCGGATTATACCATACTTCGGTTGTCATCGCTATAAATATTGCTCTTATTAATTGGTGACGAGAGCGATAAAGTTTACACAGGTACCTTACATCCCCTTGGCACCACTGTATACCGCAAACGGCTGGTATCCCTGTAGACTGTCATTACCGGGGCTCGACGGGAGGCCATGATCTGCAAACCTAATTCGCATCGTAGTCACGATGCATATGCGGTCTCACTAGTACTCAAATCACCTACTAACTTATGGCAACAGCCTAAGCGCGCAGGCTCTTCTACTCTGCAATGGCTTGCAGTGATTCTGTTGGCTTGGCAATACTACGTTTAGACCAACGTGTCGATATCAGGTAATGCCACCCAAATCAGGGACCAGAAATGATGGGGAAAAGTATGTTCAATTCTGGAAGTCCTATATCTCGCATGGCCTCCAATTCTTTCCAGTACTCATTCCGCACAATATCTTTAGCCAGCGTGCCATTGGATGAATCAATAAACCCTCAAGCGTGATGTTGCACAAGCACCTTAGACTCGTCCTCGCCGAGAAGACTCTCAAACGCCAATTTGTCTCCCCTAGCGGAGTGTGAAAACAAGGATGGCAATACACCAGCTTTGCCAGAAATCTGAAGAATTGGAAGAAAAGCGGGCGTATCAGCTTGGGTGATAAGACCTCAAAGATCAGTCATGGCGAGCAAGGGAAAGGCGGAAAACACTTCTACCAAGATCTTGGTGCGCAAACGATCGTTCTCGTCCTGTCTTGAGGATTCAAGAGTTCCGATCTCTAATTCGATGAAAGTGTCAGAACACCTCTCTTAGCGAAAGTACGAAGCACAAAAGGACTGGAAAACAAATCAGGTGTCAATCAGGACTCTTGGGGGAAACTTGTTCACGACTACAGCCAACGTGACCCTCAAGGCGTAGGGTGAATATTCGTCTCTCGGAAAATTGGAGTTATCTGCTCACTAGGACGTTAAACAATTGCTTAGCACATCACCTGAATTACGCCGAGTTCACGGAGAACCCGGAAGGAGGTCGACGTCCTGGCTTTCTTGTGGAGTTGTGTCATTTACTCGCAAGGGTCACGAAGAATAACGAGAGGTTTGGGTGGCAATAAAGAGGAGTATTGTATAGGCCATAGAAGTCAGATTCAGTGGCTGGTCACATTCAGGGATGGCATCGAATTTTTCAAGAAGCCCATTCCGGCCAGTGCTGGATGGTGTTTTAAATATGCAATATCGTATACCTTGGGGTGCGCGAGTAGTTGTGAACATGAACAAATAACATTGCGAAAATGTCCTGTCACGCTGCTGAACGGTATATAAAATAAGTGAGTGTGAAGGTAATGCGGACAGACGAGGCATGAAATAAAAAAAGGAAGGCAGAAAGTGTTGAAGTATCGAAAAACTTGTCAACAATGACTCAACATGACAGGCTTGGACCGAAAAATCGGGATGGAGCAGACAGACGGTGATTCCTCGAGTATTTAAGTGGCAGGATTCGGGATCTGAAAATGTATGGACTGCCGGCTTTGCTTCTCTGCACATAAACAGGACAAGCGTGACGCAAGGTCAAGCACTAAGACATCCATAAGTTAGTTTCCGCCCTGCTTTGGCGCAACCCAGCCGTGGAGAATGGCGGTGGTTTGCAATTTGACGTGAGTGCGTTGAACGAAAAAGTGAATTTTTTTTCGATCAAGTTGATGGTGAAGCACGTGATCAGCCCCAGTGAAGAGTCCGAGGATTTGTATTGATTTAGAGAGACTTGTGAGAGCTGTCAACGACTATCAGTGAATAAAAATGAATACCAACGAACCGACCGGATTTGGCTGGCGTGAGAACGACAACTAGTAGACTTTATCGACACTCGACTTCAAGAAAACTGTTATTTCTCGTATTTTGTCAGTCTTTTTCAACGCTTTTTGGCATTTCACACAATTTTATGTTTTTTCTAGATGGCACCGTGGTTTTGTGATTGTCCTGTCCGATGCAAGCAATGCAAGCAGGTATCGCAATCGACATACTACAGACATGCTCGATATCGCAGTCAGCCTGCAGTCTCTCGTTCCTTTGATGCCTTCATGGTGGGATCAGGTTCAGGTTCAGCTCGAGATGTTGAGATCGAAGACAGTGATTCTCCGCATGCTGACTCGGACAACCACCACCCTTGGGGCAATGAAGATAACCAAGTTGGTGCCAGACTCGAATACAGGGATGGTCTTGAACATGTTTATGACGACGACAACAACAACCATCATGCCACAGAAGTTCAAGATGATGTAGAACTTGAGTATGCTGATGATGTCGACATTGACCAGGTGAGCAAGTTTATTTCTCTCATTGAAATACTGAACAATACAATGAATGTCTACACTAGGAGGATGATGGGATTGACCCCGGCAGCTTAGCTGCACTTGAGCTTGACGATCAACAAGAAATCCCTGGGCCCACAGTGCCGCTTGCTCAAGCAGACTTACCGGAGTTGGAGGAATTAGATTCTCCCATCAAGATCGACGACATCAGGATCTCACTTGCATTCATTGAAGGGCTCAAGAATGCTTCCCTTGATGATGAAAACCTTGGTGGTGACGTGTTAGAGCAACTTCGAAATCCTGTCCAAGAGTCTATCAATGTCAGCGATCCAGACTTGCGATACGCTCTCGACTTGTTTATATCTGTCAGTAATGCGTCAGAAAAAATATACACCCATGCTCGTCAAGCTTATCTCCGTTGTCATCCTGATTCAACCCTCCTTTCCTATGACCAGGCCAAGCGGAAGGTCCGACAATTAAGCGGCATCTACCCCATTCCTCATGACATGTGTCTGAATTCATGCATTGCCTATACGGGACCTTTCGAATTCCTTGACAACTGCCCCGAATGTGGTGAACCACGTTACGATCCCATCCGATTACAGGCCAGTGATGGCATGGTGAAGATTCCTCGCCGGCAATTTCACACTATTCCTATCGGTCCTCAGCTCCAAGCTCTCTGGGCATCGCCAGAGAGCGCAGCCTCAATCCGATACCGTACTCACCGTACTCAAGAAATCCTACATGAGATCACAAGAAGTGGCGGTCACATTGACATTTACGATGACCTTTTCGTTGGGACGGAGTACCTTGATGCAGTTGCCCGTGGTGATATCAAAGATGGTGACATGGTTCTTCTTCTTTCCATTGATGGTGCGCAACTCTATCAGAACAAAGCCTCCGACTGCACAATATATATCTGGGTGGTCTTTGACCATGCTCCCGACCGTCGCTACAAAAAAAAAGTGGTTTTCATCGGCAGTGTCATACCTGGGCCCAACAAGCTCAAAAACACTGACTCTTTCTTGTATCCTGGCCTCCACCACCTTGCGGCTCTCCAGAACGATGGTCTGCCCATCTGGGACGCGCAAGACAACAAGGTCTTCCGCTCCGACCCTTTTTTTGCACTTGGAACTGCCGACTCCATTGGCATAACATTCTTTAATGGTCTCGTTGGCCACCAGGGTGCATATGGATGCCGCCTTTACTGTGGTGTCAAAGGGCGTCGGAAGCCGGGGGCTCCTCACTACTACCCTGCCTTACTCAAGCCAAATAATTACGCAGTTCCAGGCTGTGACCACAACGACGTAGATGTTCATTCACTACCTGCACCATCTTCGGACGAATACCAGCGCAACCTCGCCTATGTTATTACATCTCCAAACCAGACCCAGTACAAGGAGCGCCGCAAGAACACTGGCATATCAAAGCCAAGTATTGTCAGCGGAATTCACCCTACTCGCAGATTCCCGATCCCTTTTTGCTTCCCCTCCGACCTTATGCATCTCGCCTCACTTAATCTCTCCGACCTCAACATCTGTCTCTGGCGCGGAACAATTGATTGTGATCCATTGGATAACAAAGCAACCTGGGATTGGGCGGTGCTCCAGGGGGACGTGTGGAAGATTCATGGCAAGACAGTTGCAGATGCGACGCCATATCTTCCAGGCTCATTTGATCACCCCCCTCGTAATCCTGCTGAAAAGATCTCCAGCGGCTACAAGGCTTGGGAGTATCTCACGTATCTGTATGCCCTGGGTCCTGGTCTACTCTACAATGTACTTCCTGAACCATACTGGACGCACTTTTGCAAACTCGTGCAAGCAATTCGGCTCATTCACCAATGGTGCATCACTGCACAGCAGCTGGTTACAGTCCATCGGCTCCTCCTTGAATACTGCGTAGAGTTTGAAAATCTCTATTACCAACGTAAACCTGAACGACTTCATTTCTGCCAGCCAAGTCTCCATGCACTCCTTCATCTTGCTCCCGAAGTTCCCCGCCTTGGTCCACATGCTTGCTACACACAATGGACAATGGAGCGAACAATTGGAAATCTCGGGGAAGAAATCAAGCAGCCATCCAACCCTTTCGCAAATCTTTCTGAACGTGCTGTTTGGCGATGCCAAGTTAATGCACTCAAAGCAATGATCCCAGACCTTGAGTCCGATGACAACCAACTCCCTCGAGGAGCAGAAGACCTTGGCGACAAGTACGTCCTACTCCGAGCAAAAGATGAAAGTCCCCATCAAATTATAGGAGAAGAAGGACATGCTATTAGATCTTACTTCGAGCATGAAACAGGTGAATCGGTACCTAACTGGACACCCCGGGTAGCCAGATGGGCACGGCTACGCCTTCCAAATGGACAGGTTGCTAGATCTCTCTGGAAGGAAAAAGCAAAGCCGCTTGAAGAAATACGTATGGCTCGGAATGTCAAGGTAATATTATTTCTGCTGTTATACATGTTTCTTGAACATTTCTGATTATAAGCCACTGGCAGCTTGCTCTTGATGGACAACTAGAATTCGGCGAGGTGCAATACTTCTTCCAAGCTAAGATTCAGAACGAAGAACGCACACTAGCCCTCGTTTCCTTATACTCACCACCTGACATTGCCCTCCTCAGGAAGTCATATGACACTCTCTGGGCATGCTCATATCAAGGCCTCCGATCACTTCGTGTTGTTGACATCCATTGCATCAATTCAGTTGTCGCCATGGTCCCTTTGCCCCATTATCGGGATGGTAAATCATTTTTCGTTGCAGAAAAGCTTGGCTTAGATGTCGCAAACATGGGCGGTGTTGTCGAGGAGGTGAGAGAAGAGTAATATTGCACAAGCGTAGTCGAAATTCATACATGTATGATATGTGCACGTAACACGTGCATGATGCCGCACATACTCTCTTCGGACTCTTGCACGTACACCACAATGGATGATGCCAAATTTCACTTCCCTCTGACATCTTCAATGCATCCTTGCTTCCCTTCTAAAGCTCACCTGAGTGGCCTGGTCAACTCGGGGCTACCTCAAATTTCACGGACCCAAATGTACAATTCCGAGATGTCTGAATTCAGTACAGCCCCAGCAGCGACATCCAGGGATTCTGCAACTCAGAGCTACAGTATGCCTTCTTGGGAAATACATGGCATCACCACAGCAGTACGTACTCAGTATACCTGGTTATATGCTGTGCAAGTAATGTCCAGCAGAACCCGACTCATAACAATTCCTTGCAAGTGATTGCGGAAGCCGATCATGACACACTCATGCGCAGTGGAAATAGAACTTACATGGACATATTTGTGGCACATTTATCCCTTCAAACTGAGGTCAAAACCTTGCGGTGCGTTTTACAAACTTGTACTTGTACATAACAATGACGACAAGCAAACAACACGTTGCAGAACTGCATATGCTGCTCTTTTGCAAGTTCAGTCTCAAGCTACACCTTCCCCCACAGATCCCTTTGTCACCGAGCCTGGAACTTCACCACTCAGGCTCACGGTTGCCCCTTCCTCTCATCAAAGCACCCTTCACCGAGACGACTATCCCAAAGTCAAGTACTGGACCAAGAATGACTGGAAGCAAAGCTCAGCGAGCAGGGCAAAAGATTTGACAGAAATCAACAAGTCCTCAGGGGAGCGCGGCAAGGGCAGAGTCTCTCAAGGCGAAAACGTCACAGTTCAATACATTGAGGATGAAGACAGCAACATGATCACTGGATTTCGTGTCAATGACATACGAACACATCAACGGCGAATTTTCCAGCACCTCCTTAGCCGAAATGTCGCACCAAAAACCTGGATGGCTGCCACTCTACCGGTTCATCAATACTACCAGGAACAGATGTATATGGCCTTCCCCGAGTTACAGCTGTGTGAGGGACACTGGAAGGTTGAGAAACTTGCCACGGAAAGCTATTCTGGATGGTATCGGAACAACGCAGCAAGCAATAAGATTATCAAACAAGAGACGAAACAAGAGACACTGGATAAAGCTGCTATTCCTTGTCTGGTTCGTGATTTAAAGAAGCGGTCTGCTGTCAGTGATCTGGCCGATCTGGTTCCAAGCGGTCCTGTAAAAAGGATGAAGGCCAGTTTACAAACTAATTCTGTCCTCCGGAATCCTTCTCCGTCACCTCTCCGCTTGCTGTCCCCTGACGTTTCTGATTTGCTCCCTGCTCAAATGGACGGCTCCTCTGCTTTGCAATATCCGAGTGCAGTACTCCAGCCAATTCAAACTGATTCCTTCTCTGCTTTGCCGACTCCGACTCCACATCTGGATTCTGCCGCACCATTACCTGTGCACGCCTACAATGATGTTTCCGCTGTCCTCCCAACTCCGAGTCTGGACTCGGACACTGCTGTGTTGCCTCCTCATATCTGTGCTAGTGTTTCTTCTGCGTTACCAGCTATTCAAGTTCTGGGTCCTCCTACATCGCCGGCTCTGTCGTCTTTAACCCCTGCTCTGTTGCCTGCTGATTCTGACTCTGTTTCTCCCTCGGCTTTGCCATTGCATATCCCTGCCACCACCACTGCTTCTGTTATTGACACTACTCTGACAGATGTCTCGAAAGCCGTTGTTCCCCTTCAAGTTGTTAATCCGCTGTAAGTGTAATCTCAATGTACAGTGTTATTATCACTTATTTTATTGTACAGACATCGTGCCTTTGGGGTTCCGGCTCCAGCATCTCGACTTGAAACAACACACATCGGTAAGTGCACACCGATAGTAATATATGCTGCACGAATAACTGAAATCAGTAATACCAGCCACTGCAACTCTCAGCGCTGATCCCAGTGCCAGTTCTCTGTGTGAGTTGGAAACAGAACTACATGCCGGTGCCAAAAAGAAGGTTCCAGCAAAAGATGGCCCTATCTGTCCGACAATTGCAAACACACCACGGTGCGACTTTCCTCTCCCTAATCGACGTGCACAGACATTAACTATCTATTCAGTAACCTCTACATGATCGACTGCAAAAAGAAGAATCCTAGCATGCTCAAGTCTGCATTTACAGCGTCGTGGGATTCGTTGGACAAAGGGACCGTGGCAGTAGGTCACTCATTCATCCACAATGAGCCGCTGAATGATTGTATACTGTCAGACATACACTTCTATGAGCAAGGAAAGGAGAAACGCAGCAAAATCGGCAAAATCGGCAGCAGCGATGGGGGTGGCTAGAAACTTGAACATCTAGACGACACATTGCCGGGAATTCCATGCGTTGACGTTTACATGTGGTACACAGAAGGGAAGCTGGAGGTGCAAGGAGGCCCGAATGCAAGGGAGGGGCAGGGGCAGGGGCAGGGGCAGGAGCAGGGGCAGGGGCAGGAGCAGGAGCAGGGGCAGGAGCGGAGCTGGCCTAGCAAAACAATACCCGTAGAATACCCAATACAATGTGAATCAATCCAATTCATTGTTGAAACGATGCAATACAATATCAATACGATGCAAAATGTAAACCATCCGCTATACTGTCAAACGTCGTTTTGCCTCGATTTGCCCATGCTCATCTTACACAATTCTCCACAAATCGATACAAATCCTCGGACTCTTCACTGGGGATCAGCGGCATCGCCGTTCTAAGCTCCGATCTAAATTTCTCTTTCATGGCCAACATCATCAGAAGCGCGAAATCTGGGAGTGACTGGACAACCAACGACCTCGTAGCATACAATATCTCTATCGTTGCTCAGAACTCTGTCACTTTCTTCGGTCAGGCTGTCTTGCCGCAGCCCGCGCTCAACCCTGAGTTCCTCACGAATTTGACTGCCGAAGAGATGGCGGACGACGAAAGCTACAAGCTGGTACGATACATGGATCTCGCAATGAATCCAATACCCGGAGAGGAGTCCGCTGTTGACGATTTTGCAATGCGATTGCTCCGGGCGATGGGGTACGAGAACCGATATCGGGACTTACGCAGCCGGAAAAATATCCCTCTGTTCATTTGCGGGATGTGGATGTACGCCAAGACGGATGTGTGTATCATGGACCAACACGAGATCTTGCTTCTCGTTCAGGAGGACAAGCGGCATATGGAGCCTGGTGATCCAAAACCCCAGCTGATCGCCGAAGCTATTGCTGCTTTTCAGTCCAACAACGCTCGCCGCCGAGACGTTCTGGGCCTCCCTCTCTTGGAGTCGAAGGTGGTGGCGGGGATTACCATGACGGGCACCTCGCCCACATTCTTCAAGATACCCGTCACTGCGGAGTTGGTTCAGGCCGTTGAGCTTGGCCAATACCCTGCTATGCCGACCGTAATCGCCATGCACATCCCTGATATTCCCCGACCTGCCCGTCGTCTTAGCGAGGGCATGCGGCCATTGGACAATAGGCGCAATATTTTAGCTTGTTTCGAAGCTTTCAAACAATTTGTTGTCTGGTAAGATTGCCCATTGTGGAATCCGAGTTGACTCGGAGCTGAATGAGGCATTTTGATATCATTCTTGTTCTTGTTAGAGGGGGAACGTTGCTTCGTTCATTAGCGCGAGGTGGTTGGTTCCTGTGGGTTGACGGTGGACTCATAGCAGAGAGAACAACACGCCGCAGCTGGGGAGCCTAACATTACTTCGTTTTCGCTCACTCAAGGCTGGATCCGTTGCGTCGCAACCAGCTACTCTCGTATCTGAAGTCCTTACGACAGTAATCGGAGCCCGTCTCACAATCCCACGAAGTGGAGTTGCGTAAAAGTCACCGTGGGTTGACGTATCCGCTAGCTGTAGAAAGTCTTACAATCTGAACTGATTTGACGACGTCCTTCGACATTCTCGTTTCCAAGGGACTCCATACTAAAATTTTACAGTTCGGGTATTGTAAATTTACTACATAAAGTTTGAAGTCAGAAAATGTCTTGACAAACTACCTATCACGTTCACCAGAAGACCATCCTTGCGACTTGGGATTAATAAACAAAGTCACTTCGCGTACTCCAGCAACAGCAATCTCTCCCAACCCAATGAGAATATGCCCAATCTGCCTTGGAATCCATATCAACAGTTCCCAGATCGCCCATACAAGACAATGTATGAGGCTACCCATTTGCTTCAACGTCCAAACCACCCCATTCTTGATAGCGATTGCAGCATCACGGATTGTCCTCCAAATCCATTTCGGAAAGGACACGAATACGATGGAGAGGGCTCGAAGGACGTCTTTGAGTGTGACAGCCTTGAAGCAGGTGATGATGGCAGTAATGAGCGTGTGGAAGAAGGATAGGACGTCCTTCAGGAATTGGAGCATGAACGAACCGGCCGCGGCAATGGTTTCAATAACGTAGATACCCACGGCGCGGAGAGCTCGAGGGATTGTTTGTGTGACGAGTTTCCACGTCCATTTGGCGGTGGCTATGGAAATGTCCTTCAGGACAGTCCAACATTCCTTGAGGACGTCCATACAAAAGGCAGGGGTCTTCTTGATCACGCGCCAAAGTGCGCGCGCAAAGTCAGTGAGAAAGCGCGGGATTGCCGCGATAACCTTCCACACCCACTTTGCAAACCGTTTACTCAGGTTGTATAATACAGAGGGAATTTGTGGAATTGCTTTGATACCTTTCCATATCTGACGCCCGAGGTACGGGAGAAATTCCTTGGGCAATTCCCAGAACAGATACTTGGGGATGTACCACAAGAAGAACTTGGGGGTATCCCAAACGAAGAAACGGACGACCCGGTACATTGCGTATCCGGCTTTCCGAATTCGGCGCATGCTTTTTCGCTGGGAGTGTTTGAAGCGACGCCAACCTCCACCTCGGCGGGACGGGAGGACTGCGATGACTGCGGAATGTTTGCCTGAGATTGCTAGGCGTAGGGCAATGGCACCGTCGGGGGCGACGATGCTATCATCGGCTCTGAGGTCGTTGAAGAGAAGTTTGACGAGAGGGAGTGAACCTTGCGATGCCGCAGCCATCAACGGCGTGCGCAGGATAGGTACCATGCGTCTGGAGTCATAGTCGTCGTAGTAGTCGCCCGTTGTGGAGAGCTCGTCGATTGGAGCCCCCCGTTGGGCTAGGAGGGCGACGAGATAGGGATTCCCTGCGACGGTCGCTGCATAAAGGGGAAGAAAGCCAGGTATTTCTGTGTGAGGAGTATGGGCGAGTGCAGGGTTGGAATCGAGGAGAGTTGTGACGAGATCCACGTTGTTTTCGTGGATGGCTGTGAAGAAGGGCACGACGACATCGGGGCGATAGATGGTGCCGTCGTCTGGAACAGTGATGTCGCCGGATGTACCAGTGGGATACGCAGGGACGGGGTCATCACGGGCTTGGTCGTGCATGACAGTGACGGTGGAGGTCAGTTGGAGGAACGACTTGTCTTATAACCACTTGCAGGAATGCGCTGGGGCGGTGTATTGAAAATCACAAGGACTCGCGTTGAGCGCTTGAGCCTAGGCGCTTCATCCATCGTATCGCCATCATGATGGTAATACTGGGAATATCGAGTTTCTTCGACCGCGGTCGGCCAGTACAACACTGCCAATAATTCAATAATATTGTGCACCAAACGCCCATCACACGTGGTGTGTTACCATATATCCCTCGGCTCTTCGGCTGACTTCCTCTTATAGTCGTGGGAGAGTGGAAATTTATATTCAGCATAATTCAGGATTAAAATCTATCTTATGGAATGTCGGCCCAATAGAAGCATATTGTATCGAAGTATTATAGACTGTTCTCAATAGCTACAAGTTCACGCGTGGCACGTTGGCTAGCCAATTTAGAAACAGAGGTGCCGGCGCGAGACTGACCCAGGCCAGGTGCCGGGTGGCCTTGCTGTGTGCACAGGTTATTAAGAGATGAATGGAATTTGTGGTTTAAGATACCTTGTCCACCATGAGAGGAGACGATTAACCTCGGCTCGAGCATCAAGACCTGGAGGGTGTTCAAAAAGTCCACAATATTGGCATAAAAGGCGGCGTAGCTAAAGCAGCCATCCAGTTTACATTAGAAAGAGCGAAACGCAACTAAGAATATAAGTCAATGCACTTTTCCAGATAAATGATTGAAATCTCAGACCTGAACGGCAATGTAGGCAATTGACCGTGGCGTTACTGACTTCAGACCTAGCAGAGCGGCAACATGTCCACGTGTGGAGGCTTTGGATGATTTGCGACGTTTTCGTGTGGTTGCTTGATTGTTGTTTTCCAGCAGTTCACCATTGATGTCTCGAGCCAAGGTCGGTGAAGTGAAGATATGTTTGAAGGCCTAAGGCAATGTTGGGAGGCCTCGTCCATGCGGGTAAAGGAACCCGGGCCATGAATCAGCCGTGACAATGAAATCTGGATGACAGTCCCGTTTGATCGTGGTGTTATGTCGTTAATGGAAGAATAATGGCGGGAATTGCTCACCTCTCATCCTCCCAATCATACTCGATGGGGCAGAGAAGGTGGCCTGTATCGTCATGCTCAAAACCACGGTCTAGTTTTGTATCAGGTGAGAGTGGTACAGCAGGGGCTTTGAAAAGTAGTGTAAGCCAAGAGACAATATCGGCTTTCAAATTGCCGGCATCATCGCCACGGGCGCCACCTGCTCCTTTACGAAGCTTTGCGATATGTTATCGACCTATTGATGTCTAGCGAAACCTCTCGAAAATAGCGCGTGAGCTCTGGAATGGCCCGGGATAGGAAAACTGTGACGTTATTATGTTCGGTCGCAGTATATATGGCTCTTAAACCTGTTAGGCCAAGACCCAGAGTGGCCCATCAGAGCGGCGGAGTGATCAGAGACCTCCCAGGACTGCCGCGTACCAATCCTGCCCGATATATTTCAATCTCCGAGTCAGTGAACGGCCCTCATAAAGATTATGAATTTCGACATGGAGCACTGCTCTCTTTCCTATGGACCAAGCCCCGAAGGCTCTTCGTGGTCGCGTAGATGCTGCCGTAATTTCAGGCCACAGCCGCGACGATCGACTTTCAGAAATAACTGAGGGTGGTGATTTGTCATTGCTGGTATGTTGCGATTGCAATATGATGTTTGTTCAGTGATGTTGAAGCTTTTATCAGGGTAAGAAGACTGAAGAGCACCTTGGATTGCATCAAGAAACCAACCAGGATCGAACACTTGACCGGTACCGCACACGTCAAGCATTAGCTATTGCCCGAGCGACTCGTGTTGCGCTACATGCAGAGGAGCGGTTGGCTCGCAAACGAGTTGACAGGGAAGAATTGGTGCTTGGTCTTTTGCGTGATGATGTCGAAGACGTTCGCAACAGGTTGACGGCGGTGGATCGTCAAATCGGAGCTATCCGGGGTATGCTCAGCTCCAGCGCAATACCAGATATTCCAGGGGGCAACGGAGACGCCCGCGATATCTATCCCTCCTATCATGATTGGCTTCCGGCTCATCGCTCTCAGGCTAAGCCTGAGGTGGATGCAGTGTCCCATTCATCTGATCTGGAATCTGCACCAGAATCCCCTTCTGAGGCAGTCTCTGAGGGCTGCGATGATAATCATGATGGGTCACTGATATGACTTGGATGTATAAGTTGGCTTTTTCCCTTTGTATATGTTACTCTTCCGTTTCATGATTTTATAACCTGGTTTCAAGTTTGTACGTCCGCTCTGCAGTACTTCAAGTTACTACATAGTGTTTATCTGTTAAATGAACGTTTCCGAGTCATCATCCTCCGAGTCATCTTCTGAGTCATTATCCATTCCCTCGGTCTCTAAACGTTCAGCTTCCATGTCATCAATGTCAGCATTCGAGTCACTGGCAACATTGGTCTCATCAACATCCATCTCTACCTCACAAGCCGGAGGATTGGGCTCCGAGTCGGAAGACTTGACGTTCATTGTGACGTGCCCTACTCCACCACCAAGGTATCGCATAACCATATCCCTGTCAATGGTGCATTAGTGCCGTATCAAACATGTCAAAGGAATATGCAATATCACAGTACATGTTAACATAGTAATTCGCCCAATCATCAATCTCTCCGGGTCGACGGGCTGCTGTGGGTGAAGTAGTTTTCAACAAGTTAGATGTACGCCCATTCACAAATGTTGGTATGAGGTGGCAACCACGAATGACATGTGAAGGATCCAGAAAACCAAATGTGGAGGGGCCGTTTCAGGAAGGAACCCGATTTTTTGGAAAGCCGCGCTACCTTGAAGCCCCAGCGATGACCAGGTTCCACACCAAACCACCGGACCCACAAAAACTCCAAATGTTGCTTCCCAAGAGTCCGAGCAGCAGCATGAAAGACTCCTAAAACACGAGCAAGACCCAACCTCACGGGCAAGGACCATGACATCACAGTTTGTCCGAGGATCCATTGAATCTTGGTCCCGACGGCAGTCATGTGTGGTGTAGTTGACACGAAGAATTTTGGACGAAAAGATGCGATTGTTGAGAAGGCGAACAGTGAGGCGATCTGCATTAGTGAACTCATTCTCATCACCATCATATTCACAGCCAAGAAGGCGGGAAAGGAAGTGATCCTTTAGCTTCGGAATAAAGTTCTGGATGAAGGTGGGTGAGTAGAGACTTATATGCTAAGAATAATGGATACTTTGGCTGCTGGATCATCAGGAAACTCCTGAACGAAGCTTATGACGTTGTGGGGATGATTCTTGGAGTCGGACACATGGTGATGCATTTCAAAGCTGGTGGGTGGGAGAGTGTCATCCTCATGAACACCAACATGATGTCTGTGTCGTGAAGATTTGTGTGCATTTGCCTTGGTACTGGGAATGTCGAGTTTCTTCGACCGAGCCCACAACACGGACGCCAGTCACAGTCAGTTCAACTCTGTCGGTCAAAATCAGTACAATACTACTGTACCAATAATATGGTGCACTAGCCTATTACGTGCCGCCTTGTATGCGAGGAACGCGTCAATGGATGATTGACAAGATTCTCCACTGGATAGACGATGACCAGGCGGCGCCTAATATTCTTTTGCTTAGCGGAAGCCCAGGGGCAGGTAAATCAATCATCGCCTCGACGTTCGTATCGAAATTGGGTCGAATTTCTTCTGCAAACGGGGCGATGTCGCCTTGAGTGACCCCGCTGCGTTTTGGCGCACTGTTGCTTCTGATCTTGCCAAAATGGACGGTGTTTTTGCAGAGAGACTGAGCAAGAATTCCAACGAAAAGAGAGTGGATCCGATATCGAGTCGCATTTCAAGTTCCTTATTCAGGATCCCTTGACGGAGAGTTGGAGGAGACACACGGAATCGCAGAAGAAAACTACGGGAGGAGACGAGCAAGCCAAGTCGAAGCATTTTCGGGGAAGATTTACTACTCAATTCCCAGTCGTTATTCTCGACGTCTTGGATGAATGTGGATCGGACAGTTCTCAATCCACGCAACGACGGATTTTCATGGACACCCTCACGGAATGGTCCCACCTTCCCTCCTCATTCAAGCTCTTCATTACCAGTCGAAATCAGCACGTAACCCAGTCACTTCGAGACGTCGGTTACCATATATCCCTCCAGACTGGCGATCTTGCTAGCAGAGGAGCAAGCGCGGTTATCGAAAGGTTCTTCGAACAACATTTCGCCGATATCGCATCCAATTGCGGTCATGGCCTGGGACTTCAATAATCAAGCAGCTGACGGATCGAGCGGCAGGTCTGTTTATATGGGAAGATACTGTTGTCCGATTTATGGAACAGGGTTTCCCAAAGGACCGGCTTGATCTTATTCTGTCCGGGGCCTTTCACGAGGAGGACGACACGATAGACCAACTCTACCAGAGGATTCTTTCACTGTCCTTCACAAATCCTGGCGTGCTGCACACCTTCAAGAGAGTTGTTGGCGCCATCGTTCTGGCCAACATACCTCTTCATCGCGCAGATCTTACTCACTTTCTGGGAATACACGACGACGACGAATCGTCTGTCGACTTCATTCTTGAACGTCTCTTGGAGCCAGCGTCATTTCAACCCCATCCATCGTTTACCGAGTTCGTGTGTGACCGCAGACGATGTCAGGAGGCATTTGTCATCGATCACCGTATTCAAAGTCGGATCATGACACTGGCGTGCTTACAGATTATGAGGGTGGGTCTGCGATTTAATATCTGCCAGATAGAAACATCACATTTCCGCAACGACGATCTTAACTTGACCCAACGCATGAAGACAGGGCATTTGCATTTTATGGTCAGAACACCTGCGGGACGTGGCTGCCGAGGCGGAGATTCTCATAGAAGTCAAGGATTTCTTGCAAAACCGGCTCCTCTACTGGCTGGAGGTGTTGAGTCTGATCAAAATAGCCAAGACTGCGTCGGGAGCGCTAGTGTTGATATGTGACTGGAGCCAGGTGAGTTACTTGGCACATTATGCGTCCGATATTTGACAAGTAATTATTGTAGCTATGCGACAACGACATTGCCCGTTTTGCAGTGGATGGAGGCGAATTTGTAGCTGCATTTGCAAGTGTCATCTCCCAAAGTGTTCCACACCTTTACTTGTCAGCTCTTCCTTTCGCGCCCGAGCAGTCATTAGTATCTAAACAGTATTTGCCCCCCGCAAACACTCTCGGTCCGGATCGGCAATGCAGCTGACTGGCCGACTATTTTGAATGGTCTTGGCTGGGCATACGGATTGTTTCGTTCTCACCGGACGGCAAACGCGTCTTCTCAGGATCATGTCGATTCTCATCTGGGCAGCAGAGATGGGAGAAATCATTGCTGGCCCACTCCAAGGGCATGCATCTTACGTCGCGTCCGTTGCATTCTCCCAGGACGGCAAATACGTCGTCTCGGGATCTTGGGACAGAACAATCAGCATTTGGGATGCAGAGACAAGAGAAATCATCGCAGGCCCATTCCGAGGGCACACTGATACACAGGACGGCAAATGTGTCGTCTCGGGATCAGATGACAAGACTCTGCATATGGGATACAGAGACAGGAGAAATTATCGCTGGCCCATTCCGGGGCACCCTGATAATGTCACTTCGGTTTCGTTCTCACAAGACGGCAAACGTGTCACCTCGGGATCAGATGACAAGACGATCCGTATTTGGGTCGCAAAAGACAGGAGAAATCACTGCACACCAAGTCCGTCATATCTCTTTCATCCTCGCAGGACGGCCAACGCATCGTCACCGGGTCAAAGGACAAGTCGATCCGTATCTGGGCTGTCAAGGCAGCAGTTATCATCACTGATCCGTTACGAAGGCATACTGATAATGTCACGTCTGTTTCATTCACGCATGACGGCAAATGTGTTGTCTCTGGGTGATGGGACAAGACAATCTGTATCTGGAACGCCGAGACAGGAGGAATCATTGTTGGCCCACTCCGAGGGCATACTGATTTCGTTACTTCAGTTTCGTTCTCGCCGGATGGCAAACGTATCGTCTCGGGATGACGGCACCCGCGTCATTTCGGGATCAGAGGTCACAACGGTTCGTATCTGGGATGCAGCAATCGTAAATGCCCATTTCGGGGGCACAATGATAATGTTACGTCTGTTTCATTCTCGCAGGACGGCAAACGTGTTGTCTCAAGGTCATGGGACAAGACAATCCGCATCTGGGACACAGAGACGGGAGTAATCGTTGCTGGTCCATGCCAGGGGCATACTAGTTCCGTTAACTATGTTTCGTTTTCGTACGACGGCAAACGCGTTGTCTCTGGATCAGATGACAAGACAATCTTGCATCTGGGATGCAGCAACGGGAGAACTCATCGTTAGCCCATTCCAAGGGCTTACTAGTTCCGTCAATTCTGTTTCGTTTTCGCACGAAGACAAACGCGTTGTCTCGGGATCATGGGACACAACCCGCATTTGGGATGCAGCGATTGGAGAAATAATTGCTGGGCCGTTCTACGGGCACACCGCTTGGTTGAGTCTGTGTCGTTTTCTGGATCATGGGACAACAACCGCATTTGGGACGCAGACACGGGCGACATCAGTGCTAGCCCATTCACAGGGCACACTGACACTGTCACGTCTGTCTCGTTCTCGCAGGACGATAAACTTCTTGTCTCGGGATCAGATGACAAGACGATCCTGATCTGGCTTGCAACGACAGGAACAATCATTGCTGGCCCCTTCCGAGGGCACACTAGTTCCATCAGGTTTGTTTCGTTTTCGTACGACGGAAAACGGGTTGTCTCTGGATCAAATGACAAGACTATCTGCATCTGGGATGCAGCGACAGGGGAATCCAAGGGCACACTGACACTGTCACCTCTGTTGCGTTCTCGCAAGACGGAAGATGAGTCGTCTCAGGATCATATGATAAAACGATCCGCATCTGGGACTCAGACGTGCAGAAATTTGTCCCAGAGTCGTCCTCTGGTACTTTCCAAGCCAAATCCAGAATTCAAGATGACTGGATCCTTGGCTTAAACTCAGAATTGTTATTCTGGATCCCACCACGTCACCGAACGGCGTTGTGGAGACCCAGAAACATGTGTGTTATAGGGGAGAACTCGAGACTTGATGAGTCGTTTCGCGCATGGCACATCTTGGCAGAGCTGCCACAGATACCGTCCTGTACACGTGATTCGGTCGGCCAAGGGTATATACTGGAGTAATTCCATCCATTTATTGATTCCATCCATTTATTGATTCCATCCATTTATTGATTCACTCGTTGTGATTTTAGATGGCAAGCCTGGTCCTTTCTACACTTCTGTGGTAATGTTTTGTCGTTTGCAGAATAAATGGCAGACTCGGCGAGGACTGCTTTATCAAGTAAGTTCCATTGTTTGCAATAGCAGCGTCGGCGAATGTATGCCTGAGCCATTCCACGTCCGAATGAACGACACCAGGTTCCCAGTTTATCTGGAGGGACAGCTCCATCGAGGTGATCATGATCGAGTTCGCGGGGAGAAGCTTGTCTCCAGCGTGTACAACCCAGGTCCTATCTGCGCAACCCCCGATGCACGTTAGCGAATAGCGATTCAGTACTGCCCGTCGTACGTATGTCTAGTTCAGTCTTGACGGTGAGATGTAACTCTGGCCGAAACAGTGAGCAGCACAACATTTTTAACTCATCCAGCTACGAAATTTTCAAAAGTCAAAAGATTTGTGGAAACTTGAAGAACATGTTGATCATCTAAGTCATCACTCATTTTGACCGGTTTGACCACTTTACCAGTTGCATGTCACAGCCACTGTATGATCAGTCTTGGTGAGTATAGAATAGAATATAGGGTATAAGCGAGGGCCATCCCGGTAAGAAAACGAAACATGAATTCACGAAAAGTGTAGAATCTAAGGGATATTATGTTATCATTATCGGAGGAAGAATTTCTGCAATATCACCGTTCGGACATTTGGGCAAGGTACTCGGAGAGCTACAAGCACCGTGAGTGAAACTAAAAATCATGGGGCCAAATTGTTGCCACATACCTTCAGAGCACTTGACCTAATAGTTTCCCCTACATTCTGCACCTCAGGATTAGACAACACCCTCGCAATCGTATCCCGGGCAGCCATTTCCAACCCTGCTAAGCTTCCATCTCCCAACATGCCCCCCTCAGCCCCACTCATACCGCCGTCTTCCGGCTCGTCACGTCCAAAGTACTGATTCGACGAGATAGAAGTGGCGCCCTGGAACGATTGCAATCGCGTTTGCGCTTCGTTCACTACCCCGGGGTCATATTCGTTTCGACCAAAGTACATGTCAGAGGAGATGCTCTTCTGGTTCCCGAATTTCTCACGAGCGACGGTCGGTGAATCATCTGGTAGGCTGTTGATTTTTAGGTCAGAATAAATGGTATGACGGGAGGCAAGATATATAAATGGGCACCTTGACTTGGGTGTGGACGAGGCAGCAGCAGCAGCAGCAGCAGTAGCAGTAGCGGCCCCAGGAATAGCGCCGAAGCCAAGCCTCGTAAAGCTAGGCGAAACAATCTTCTGGATTCCAGCGTTACCATTCAGCTTGGACCCGATTTCAGTTGAGGACGCCTTCAGACTCAGGTTCATCGAAGCCTGCTGCGCCAAAGCTTCCATCTTCGATTTCTCTTCCTCTTCTTCACGCTTTCTATCATATCCTAATTGCTTGATCCTTTCGGCTTCTTCAAGAGCCTTCCGCTCCGCCTCTGCAAAGTCTATTTTCACCGGGGCTTTCGTCGCGCCGAGCCCGCCGAGCTTGGTTTTCTTGACAGTGGTGGAGTTGGCACCAGTGGTGGGGGTTGAGTTCAGCCTAGATGCGCCTAGTTTTCCAGCTCGGGAGGAGGATGTGGTGGAAGTGGACGAGGAACGGAGGGACGAGGAGTTGACAGTACGAGATGAGGCAACGGGAGCCGCGGGTGTCAAGCCTGGCGATGGTGTCCGTCCGAGTACGGGAGGAGTACGGAGAGGAGTCGACGATCCCGATGGCGGTTTCGGGGTGGATGGTTTGCTCCAAGAAGTGAAAAAGTCTTCGTTTTCGGGTTCGTCCGCTGAGGCGGTAACTGCTTCGACACCATCGACCGTTATTCCGTTCGGGAATCTGTAACCGTGATCAGTGGTTAGCGGTTGAATATTGCGCGCAAGCTGGATATGTATACAGACTTGATTGTGTCATCGTTGACACGCTTTGCGAGTTCCTCCTTGTATAGTTCAGCGACACGACTTGAGTATTTTTTCTTTGTGTCGGAGTCATTAAGGAGAGAAGAACCGCCGTGGCGAGTAAAGAATTCGATCGCAGATGAGTTTCCTCCGATTTTCATGGTGCGCAACTGGCTGAGCTGCCAGCTGTCCAAAGTTGTCGACCTGTGATATGAAGATGGAGAGTTAGTTATCGAAGAGGCAACAATGCAATTTCTTATCGGCGGTGTCAAGTTTCCACTCAGTGGCACCGCTTCCGAAACCAATGATAGAACTGTAATAATGATGATCGTGAACGCACCGGACAAAGCTGATGTGCACGCCCATGTTGCGGTGCACACTAGAACAATCCAAGCATATGTAGACACCAAAGGTGACGCTGGACCATGTTGGATTCCGGGCTTTGCAATCAAAGCACATCTACAAATTACCATGGAAATTCTTGATATGATCAGATAAAAGATGTGACTGGACGACCCGCCTTGTTGCCTTTCTGCGCTGTGAGCACCTTGAACACATTTTCTGTTTCTTGCTTTGTCGGGTCGGCCATGGAGAGTGTGTCCTATGTCGTGGAGAGTCGGTTTGAGGATCCGGGGTCCAAGGTCCAAGAAGGTGTCAGAGGTCGTTATCCAATATGGCATTTTTGGAACGGTTGTGGGAAAGTGTACACTGGCAGCTGTGTTATGCCATGATTCGATTCATTCTCGTCCAGGCAAGTATTCACAAAGGCTCCTGATACAGTGGTATTTACTGATTATTTTTTGTAGAATCGTCAGGGTAAGACACGACTATCAAAATGGTATGTTCCATATGATGACGACGAAAAGGTGAGGCTCATTCATGAAATTCAGTACGTGTATTGTCTCCAAACCTGAAATTTATGCGTCCAGATCCGCCTCCGTGGAGAGGTTCACCGGCTGGTAGCACCGCGGGACCAAAAATATCAGTCCAACTTCGTTGAAGTCTGTTTCGTTCATCCATATACTATCGTCGGCCAACGCTGATTCGCACTTTCTTCCATCAGTTCCAAAATTACAAGGTGGTATATCGACGTTATGCTGGTCTCTTTTTCTGTGTCTGCGTGGATGCCAATGATAACGAGTTGGCGTATTTGGAAGCCATTCATTTATTTGTTGAAATCCTCGGTGGGTATTGCATGCGATTTGATTACCGTCTTGCGCATCACGAACACGAATACTTGCGCAGATTCATTCTTTGACAACGTTTGCGAGCTGGATCTGGTTTTCAATTTCTACAAAGTGAGCATATGTTGCATATTCCACGCACACACTTCAATTCGAATCTCGGTTCACCGATGAGGTAGGTATACGCAATTTTGGACGAGATATTCCTCGCGGGGGAAATAGAAGAAACAAGCAAGGACGTCGTGTTGGCGAGACTGGAGGAGTTGGAGAAGTTGGAATAGGCTCTTCATGATTATGCCATAGTAGGTTTGCTTACGTTGGCTGTGAATTGATGCTTATCCCTGGATTTTAGATTTATATCGATTATTGGACACTAACCATTAATAATAAATCATGGGTCCCTCCCACGAAGATTACGACAACATCCCGTCTGCCCCCTTATTCTGATGGTAGAATTCTATGGCGTCCCAGAGTTAAGGATCTGACCGCAGTGAGCACATCGTAGCATTTTGTATTTGTCATGAAAGATTTTACAGGAGAAAGTTCGCCAAGTATCCGTCATAACTCAACTTGAGCGTCCATACTTCGTAACAATCCAGGTTGCGTTCTCAAGTACCTGACCGAGTTAGAGCTTCCATGGCCTCCGTTCCTGCCGCTCTGGGTTCCTGAGAGATCTGACAAACCATGGTTTACATAGTCATCAGACGCCGGTTTACGTACATTCCAAATGGCAAATACTACAAGTAAAGTCACTAAATTGGTACTTCAAGAAACCTGTCACCGCGGTTGCGACGCATTTTTCTTTGCTTAGAGCTGACCTTCCGCAAGCAACAAGACCGTAGATATTGATATGAGGGTGAGAGGCGTCTCACAGCACAGCCGTCTGCGGAAACTTTAATCGCCCAAAAGATCCAATTACACGGACATAAATTCCGCAGAGAACCTTCCAATGCACACTCTTGCATGGACGTCGTTGGGAAACAGACGACAGCCCCTCACTCACTCGCAGACGACGTCGTTTCACCGGTAACGGTTGGTGAGTTGGGAGAGTCGGCCTTGGCCTCCCCGGATCAACGCGCACGGCGGTCACGTTCGTCTAGCTATCGAGGCACATCTCCAAGCTTTTACATGTTTTACAGATCCGTCTCCCAAAAGACTTGTCCTTTGAGAGCGGAACCATCGAGAGCCGGAGAATGATGTGGGAGCGTACAGCCTTGCATCCGAATGTTTCCGTTGGGCAATTGTCACCAGGTCCATGTGGAAATCTGGTTAAATAGCCTTTGCGTGCGGATTATATTTCCAGCTGCACCTTGGAACGATCTAATAACGCAATATCTCTATATTCGACAGCTTTTGGCTTACGTTGTTCGCTGGACATTCCACGTTTCAATTCCTTCGCGAGGAGTCCGTGAGCACCCTATTTTATTCCCATGCTTCAAATTATCTCAAAATCAATGTTCTAGGGGTTATGCACAACCTTACATGGAATTGTCGTTAGAGGCTTGTCGCCAAATAATTAAACATATCGACAACCGTGCCGATATCTGTTCCCTCAGCAGGGTCTGCAAGAGCTTCCAGTATGTGGCGGAACGCGCACTGTACAATACGTTGTACATGCGAAAACCAAGCGTAACCATCTCCCTATGCGACACACTTGCTCGTCAACCACGCCTTTCCGCGATCGTCGAAGCCCTCACCGTGAATTTGCGCGAAGAAGAACATGAAGAAGAAGAAGAAGGAGAATCAGGTATGGCACTTGGCGCGCAATCACCGTTACCTGAAGGATACTGGCATTCAGTCGCTCGCGCTTTGCGAAGCACAAAACATCTTCTTTATCTCAACATACACATCAATAGCGGTGAAAATACGTCAGCAGCCTGGATCCTGAACGGCTGCACGTTTCGCCTTCGTAGTTTTCATTGCGACCTCGAATGGGATCAGGATCTCATTTCATTCCTCAACAATCAACACCATCTCACCGACCTTTACATCGTAGACTTCAACGATCTCGGAACCAAAACTCCTACCGCTGTATCACCATCACCATCCAATCATATCGATACTGCTTCTCTACCTAATCTATCAACCCTGGAATGCACGTTTACTGAGGCTGCTGGAGCTCTTGTACCTGGCCGCCCTGTCACTCGTTTGAAGACATGCTTCTCTGCCTCAGGAATTCCCGAGAAACGCGCAGAGCTGTCTTCACTTTTCACCAAGATTCTGCGCTCGACACGCTCCTTTCGCGCTCTCGATATTGCTGATTCGTCCTACACCGAAGAGTTTTGCATGGAACTTCTCCGCACCATTGCGTACTCGCCCCCAGCAGTCGGCGAGTTGCATTACCTAGGCACGCTGGTTCTTCCTATCGGAGGTCGACAGGTCCGAGTCAACCCTTCTCATTTTTCCGTATGTTCCCTTCAATTGACGATGTTTTTATTATTATATCTTTCTTTCGCCCTCTGTTATTCCGGGTACAACTTGACTTCCCTAAGCGACTACAGTTTTACGGCTTGCTGGGGCGAATCCGGCAGCTAGAATGCCTCGAAGTTGATGTGTCAGAATGGGTACCGTCGCCCACATTGGAGCCTGTCGCGTTACGTGCTTTAGCAAGCGAGCTACGTCTGTATTGCCCCTCGGTCACTCGTGTAGTTTTTGTACATGAATATGAAAGGTTTGTGATTACTGTCATTGACGGTTTCTGCAGATTCGACGGCGATATCAATACGGAGAGTTTATGGAGGGACACGTAGCTGTTGTGCACCCTCCTCACGAACAATTAGTCTCCCAGTCTCTCCTTGATATGACATGACCCTTGATTACAGTTTCTTACATAGAGACGGAACAATTTTTTAACTCTCGGTTGTATGTTTGCGGAGCCGCAAGGACAAATGCCTTCTTTACTATAGCGTATTTCAAATGCACGGAATTTATTAATAACTTCTAAAATTAAGACTCTCGGGTTCATCTCCCCCGCGTAATTACCAACAGTAAAGTTACTGCGTACACTGAAACCTGGCGTCTGAAGCTTGGAAGGCGGAAGTTTGAAAGTGATGCATTGATTGAAAACCTGTGCACTGATCAAACTGATTCATTTGCGAGGAAAATATCTCCTCCGACACAGCTCAAGATCATGATTTGACGCCGCACTTTGTTGGGACGCGGAAATTATATTTTAAACGCGGACGTTCGGTGAGTACCTTCTCCCGGGGTTGAGGACGGCCTTGGAGGTCTGTACACCTTATGTCCGTCACCGTGACACAAATCTCTGTGTTGTGTTTTTCCTGCTGGAGATAGCCGAAAGGCTTTCGGTTGATCGGAAATGTGTGGAGCCCGGGGAGGCGTCGCTGCGCATTATTTGATCATCGTGTTGAAAGTGCGTCTGGCCCTTGTTGTTCCGGAATCCAGGGAAGATGGGGATGAGACCCTCGATGAAGGTCGCACGAAAGCCGGTGTTATGTCACGGAATTTTCGGCGCTCAGAACGTAACTCGAACAGGTGGATTGACGGTGTCGCCAGCACGTTTTTAAATAATCCTTGAGAACGTGGTCAATATCGAACCACCGTGTATGTTGGGCTGCGGTCTAGATATTTTTGGGAGCGGTCTGCCCCCTCATCCGCTCTCGCTCGTACAGCAGCCAGAATTCGCGGTTGAGTGGTAGGTTAGTGAAGGTACCACCGGTACCAGCATGCCGTAGCGAGGCACGATGGTGGCTTGATATATATAAAAACGCTCGAAGTATCACGATCTTGGTAGGCACCCGTTTTCAAATGTCGGCGAGGACTTGGCCTGGGGCCCTGGGCCCAAGTTGCCATGATTGAAAAAAACATACCTCTTCTAGAAGAGGTTGCGGCGGCCATCTCCGTAAGGTTTTTACCTTTTTGCCGGATCTGATCGAGAAATCTGGATTAGCAGCAGTGTACATCGCCTCACCTATGATTGGATACCGGCACCGTACAGTGAAAGTGCACACGTAATGGCCCGGGAGCGTTTGTTATGTCAGTACTATGTAATGAAGTTTTGTTGAACTTGAACGAGGGAATCTGTGAATGAAATTATTAGTTGAGCTCCTTGGTCAAGATTAGCTTGCTCGGCGTCTAGATCGATTGTATTAGTAATAGTCAAGAGAGTTACAGTCACATGACCCACACTTACAATTACTGCAGTCCAAATTCGTAATAAATGTTGCCAAGAGTCTTGGCCGGTCCGCATATTATTATTTTTGTATATATATCTCAGAGCAATATATTTCACGCACTACCTGTACATACGTCACCTCCCCGACATGAATGACATCACAGCCTGCGACGTCATCACCTTAAAACGGAAAACCCACTTCCATTACCAAATCCGGAACAGCCGCTGAGGGTATAAAGCCAGGCTCATTTCGTTCTCGAAACCTCCAACGCACTTTTTTAACCCTCCCCCTCACTCCCATTTACAACCATGTCCAACAGCACTGAGCCCAGGTACGTCGTTCTCGACGACGTTGACGGCGACGACAGCCTAGCTGACGGATGTCATTGTTGCAGTAAGACCGCAGGTCAATATCACTCCGCAAAGGGAACCGCCGTCGAGGCCGTATGCCAGCATCACATATATTTAATCCATATATTGAATTAATATTTGTTTTGCAGATTGGCAACGTCACTGGCTTGTCTTCTTGGCAGCAGGCTGGCCAAGAGGAGCACGCCAAAGGCGAGACAGAGTTAACCGCTGCAAAAGCACACGGTTACACCAAGGGCACCAGCGATGTCATCACAGGATACAAAGACTCGGTGGTCGGTGCCGTTACTGGCGACAAGGCCCAACAGGTTTCAGGTATGCATCGATTTTTTGTATTGTTGCCGCCATAGAGAGTTGACCCTTTCTGCAGGAAATACCCAGAAGGAGAAGGGCAAGTTGCAGCAAGAAGCGAACAAACCTTCCATGGGCTCGTAGACGTGATTTCTTTGTATCTGTATCATTAGTACCTTTTTAACACTGTATCATTTTTTAAACCGTTTTCGTAGGATCCTTGAAGTGCGTTCCACCTCTGTTCGACACAACCAGAGAGATGGATCGCCTATTGTACATGGATCCCGTGTGATTTCTATGTTCTTTTCGATCATATTGCTTGCGCCATGGCGACATATGAGTATAGCCGGACATCTGCACCCAACACCAACCAATCCATCCCGCGGCTCCAAAGGTACCTCACGCAGACGATATTGAACTGGAGATTCGACTGGAACATAGAAGCTACCTGATTGATTGGTAAAACATCAAACGGCGTAGTCCTTTCTGGATATTCACAATTACAAGCGTTGCAGCAAGGGGTGCTAGTGTCGGGTATCGGGAATATCGTCCAGCAAAAGTAATGCGCGAGACATGAGATCGCGGATGACTATGCCATACCTGTCTGGGCGGAAGCGTCGCATCGGCAAGCAGTTCCTTTTCGGAGTTATGCCAGAAGCGCCAAGACCAAAGAACATCCTCGACATCATCCCGATTGGCTTGTGTCTCGACCGTAGGGCAAGGATACGTCACGATTCAATTTAATCACGAGAAGCAAGGGTCAAAGCACACGATCAGGCACATGCGGGAAACCAGGTCCTGCAAGCGGTATCGCATGATACGTAACTCTGGAGGAAGCCATTGAACATAGCCAAGACACGGGAAGTTAAAACTGATCGAACCTCCCAGCTTGTGCAAAGGTAATCGATCAACCAGACGTGCAAGGTGAGGCATACATCATGTACGAAAGCCGCATCCATTTCTGTTCCTGATATGGCCAGATGAGTAGCGTCCGCGATTGTTCAAGATTATTCGGAGCCGACCCTTGGAGAAGCTGGTAATGAGCAACAAACCAAGACGTTGCGAATTCCACGCTGAATCGAAAATGTCAGGCGTAACGAGGTCCGTAGATAAGTAGGGCAACGAGGACCATATGGCTTCGGATAACAGTACGGCAACAGCGGCATAAGATCTGCGGAGAATTCCATAGAAGAGTGGTTGGGGCTGTTAAAGATAAGAGACAACGTAGGGGAAAGGAAGCAATCCTAGTCAGGGAAAAGATGCCATGGTTTATAATTCACGAGTCTACTATGGGAAACGGAAAGATATGAATGTCCGTTCCTTTCGCAAGTATCGACGACGTTGAGTACAGGCAAGGCATACATCGGCCTTGGATACATGGCGTATAGATAAGCAGACCACGAAGACTCGAGCGCCACATGTATATCGAGGACTGAGACTCTGATTGCGTTCGTTGGTGGCGTAGGAAGCAGGTGAAAGACTCCTGCATGCGTCTGATTGTGAGTCTAGGTATCGGGAACGTGGCTATTAATGCATATTAATGGGTGAGGAATGTTAGTATGTGCTCAGTGCTGAACACCTTGGATGCGCCCACTGTTCAGCGATCACGAAATATCTGACGGTGACAGCGGCAAAGCGTCGGGAAAGATTATATCGAGGTCACGGTTTTGTTCAAGGCTAGGGACGATTCCACGTGTTCATGAAAGCTCCCACGCTCACCATCTGCATCTGACGCGGCCTGTTTCTTGGACTCACATAAGTGTCCATTTTCTCTCCCGTGTCGTTATCGGATTTCGTTTCGTTCTCCTTCGCCCTGCATGCCAACCATGGTCGCCAAACCACAGCAGAGACAATTCAACCCGTACACCGATAATGGCGGAACCATCCTCGCTATCGCTGGCGCAGATTTCTGCGTTATCGCAGGAGACACTCGGCAGTGCGAAGGATACAGCATCCAAACACGTTATGCGCCAAAAGTATTCAAATTGTAAACGCGTCTTGTTTTTCTTTTGCTGTCTTTCTTATGCTCTTCATCGTTTCAGAACCGATCGTGCGGTATTGGCTGTAAATGGGTTTGCGGCGGATGGAAATATGTTTGTGAAGAAGGTCAAACAGCGATTAGAGGTATAGATGCTCTCTCTCCTTTTGACAAACCTTCAGTCAACGCACACTCGATAGTGGTACCATCATGCCCACGCAAAGGATATGCCATTGCGGGCCATTGCGCGGCTCATCCAAACAATGTTATACGCCCGTCGTTTCTTCCCCTTTTACGTGTACAACATTCTTGGCGGTATCGAGGAAGATGGTATGATACCAGCAAACACATCACATCAATCAAGTTTTGCTTATATTCAAATTGCTTGTGACCAGGAACGGGCGCCGTCTACTCATTTGACCCAGTTGGTTCTTATGAACGTGAAGCATGTCGCGCTGCTGGAGCAGCACAGTCGCTGGTACAGCCCTTCCTGGACAATCAGGTAAAAGTCGTCTTGCGGCCTTTCTAGCGCTCATGTTTTGACCTTGTATATACATAGATATATTTCAAGAACCAGACTGCCGCACCTGGCACTCAGCATCCTTTACATTTATCTCTTTCGGAGGTGCTTGCCCTCGTCATCGACTCTTTCACCGGCGCTACAGAACGACACATCGAGGTTCCTCATTCTCGTTTTGCCAAATGAATGACCACCCTGACTTTTATTTATTTATTTTTTCAGGTGGGTGATGCGCTTGAAATGTACGTTGTTCTCGCAAAAGGGCGCGGTTTACAAGGTTTGGAAGGTGTGATAGGAGTCTCGGAGGTGACGGTGACGGAGGACGGCGAACGCGTCTTCGTCATCGGGAGAGACTTGAAGAAGGACTAATTAGCGCTGCGTTGGAGAACTTATCGCACTTCCCTAGGACCTTGGGTGATCGCTGAATAGATTTTCGGCTTAGTTGGCTCCCTATTGGCTAGAGTATTTGGCCAACTGACCCGAAAATGTTGTACGCATGACCATGATGATGTAGATTTGTGACAATTGTATCATGACCACACGTTGCGCTCTCGACCCTCAGAGGGACCAGTCACCGTATTGCCAATTTGTGAGATTTGTCAGGGCGTTGCCAGTCTCCTGATCAGCGGGATATATAATGTAAATAAATCACAAGCAGCATTACAGTAACACTTGGCAAATACGAAATTTGCGAACTGGTAAAACCGTAACAAAGTCGGATGGGCAACTCACGATCACACAACGCCGTAACATACGACGGTACTTCACTTCTGAAGACACAACCGGAGGGAACCACCTGCATAGCAACTCACACAACGCGACCACAAAGACTTGTACTCTACTCCTGGCTACAAGCAATCAACACGTGGTGTGTCAACATCTAGAATTATTCATGTATATGTGGACACACCTTCAACCCAATACATTATCAAGACGTCTCCTCATCCACAACAATTTTGCCAGGATGTACCATGCACGAGACAGGTCATATCAAGTTTGGTCGAGTTCTCCCCTATAACAAGCACATTGTTGGGTCTCCACAACGCTGTCCGATGAATCGGTGGGACCCAGAATAAACAACTCCGAATTGGAGCCAGTCATCCAGCCATCTTGCATTCTTGAATTAGCGTCGAAACAAACACTTGAAGATCCTGAGGTTCTTGTCATGCGATCTGGGGACAACAGGCCTTGAAAGGGGTTGGCAATTGTGCGCCTGTGTCTGGATCCCAAACGCGGATTGTTCCGTCATCTGATCCAGAAACGACGCGTTTGCCCTCCTGCAAGAATGAAACAGACGTGACACAATCCGCGTGCCCTAGGAATGGGCGAGCGATGTTTTCTGTATCCCAGATGTCTTGTCGTCCGATCCCGAGATGATACGTTTGCCATCCAGTGAGAACGAAACCGACGCAACGAAACCAGTATGCCCTCGGAGTGGATCAGCAACGACATTTCCTATCTCTTCATCCCAGATACGGACTGCTTTATAAGATCCCAAGACGACGCGTTTGCCGTCTTGTGAGAACGAAACAGACTTGATATGCCCTTGGAATGGACAGGCAATGTTTTCCCCCGTCTCGGTGGATAGTCTTGTCGTTTGATCCCGAGACGATACGTTTGGAGTCCTGCGACATTGAAACGTACTTGATATGATCATCGTGCCCTTGGAATGGGCCAGCAATGATTTCTCCTGTCTTTATGTTCCAGATGCGGATTGTGCCGTCCCAAGATCCCGATACAACGCGTTTGCCGTCCCATGAGAAATAAACGGACGAGATGGGAGTTGTGTGCCCGTGAAATGGATGGGCAATGGTTTCTCCGATCTCTGCGTCCCAGATGCCGATCGTCCAGTCCGATGACCCTTAGACGACGCGTTTACCATCCTGCGAGAATGAAACAGACGTGACGCAATCATTGTGCCCTTGGAATGGGCCAGAAATGATTTCTCCTGTCTCTGCATTCCAAATGCAGATCGTCTTGTTACCCGATCCCGAGACGATACGTTTGCCATCTGGTGAGAACGAAACCGAGGTAATGATATGAGTATGCCCTCGGAGTGGACCAGTAATGATTTCCCCTGTTTCGGCGTCCCAGATGCGGATTGTCTTGTCGGATGATCCTGAGACAACACGTGTGCCGTCATGAGAGAACGAAACGGAATTGATAAGCTTGGTGTGCCCTTCGAATGGGCGAGCAATGTTTTCCCCAGTCTCTGCATCCCAAATGCGGATGGTATTGTCATCTGATCCAGTGATGACACGTTTGCCGTCTGGTGAGAACGAAACTGAATTGATACTATCATCGTGCCCGTGGAATGGGCCAGCAATGATTTGCCCTGTATCGACCTCCCAGATGCGGACCGTCTTGTCATCTGATCCTGATACAACGCGTTTGCCGTCTGGTGAGAACGAAACTGAATTGATACTATCATCGTGCCCGTGGAATGGACCAGCCATGCTTTGCCCTATCTCGGCATCCCAGATGCGGATTGTTTCGTCCCAAGATCCCGATACAACGCGTTTGCCGTCCCGCGAGAAATCAACGGACATAATGGGACTGTTGTGCCCTTGAAATGGGCCAGCAATGATTTCTCCGATCTCTGCGTCCCAGATGCGGATGGTTTTATCGAATGATCCCGAAACGACGCGTTTTCCGTCCTGCGAGAACGAAACGGACGTTATCTCCTCGGTATGCCCACTTAGGACACTCAAAATGGCGGGCCAGACAGCTGCTCTGCCAATCCGGATGGAGAGTGTTTGCAGGAATTGCGTTGAATACTGTTTCGATACTAGAGACTGTTTGCGCGCAAACGGCAGAGCTGACAAGTAAAGGTGTGGAACACTTTGGGAGATGACAGTTGCAAATGCAGCTACAAATTTGCCTGCATCCACCGCAAAACGGGCAATGTCGTTGTCGCATAGCTACAATATTACTTTTCAAATATCGGACGCATAATGTGCCAAGTAACTCACCTTGCTCCAGTCACATCAACACTAGCGCTCGCGACGCAGTCTTGACCATTGTGATCAGACTCAAGACCTCCAGCCGGTAGAGAAGCCGATTTTGCAGGAAATCCTTGATTTCTCTGAGAATGTGCGCCTCTACAGCAGCGTCGTGCAGGTGTTCTGCCCAAAAAATGCACGCATAAGAAAGACGAGTGGAAATGCCTCTCTTGATGCGTTGGGTCAGTTAAGATCGTCGTTGTGGAAATGTGATGTTTCTATCTGGCAGACCCACCCTATATGGTCCGACTTTGAATACGGTGATCAATGACAAATGCTTCCTGGCATCGTCTGCGGTAACTCGGTAAACGATAATAAGCGCTTCCCTTGCTTTGCGAGAAAGAACACGAACCCGCTTGTGATGATCGTGGAAAGTCCCTACAACCATTCTGATCACAAATCAGACGATGTAAAATAGCTATGCAGCTTAAAGAACACATACCTCGAAGCACAAAACAATATCTGAAGGGAGCAACTGCAATCAGTTGCTTTATATATGTCGTGCCCGCGACCGAGAAGATTCTAGCATAAAGAAATGAATGGAAGGTTGGCAGGAAAAGAGAAGTGTCCAGCCCACTCCGAAGATGGAAGAAGAAGGAAGGGGTAGAGGAAAGAAAATGCAGGAGTCGACGGGAATATTCAGGAGACCTTACAAAGCGCGTCATATCAGATCAAATAGCCAATCAGAAAGCTTGTTATCGACGTCCTCTTGCCATATAATATAGTAGATATTGCGTACGTCCTACCCCGTTCTTTCATCTAGCTACACACAACCATGTCTCTCGAATCAGATATTCGATTTGACAAGGAGTGCGACAATCTTTCTATTACTTCCTCACTTGATATGCCACTTTCGCTCTGCTCTAACATGTCAAAGCCTCGTATCCATCCTCAATACTACCTCAAGGATGACCTTTCGGTATTTTTGGTCAACGACGAGGTGATTCTTCTTTACTGCAAAACGTACTCTATTATAGCTGAATGCCTGATAGGTTATCTTCCGAGTTCATCGACATCTCCTCGACCGCGAGTCAACCAAATTTCGCTCGTTTCCAACGGGCACGGACGAGAATCCGGTCCGCTTGGAGGATGCTTGTTTGTGGCCCTGCTTGAATATTTTTATGACGGGTAAATTCTGTTCTTTATTTTTCCATTCAAACCAGTTTATTGGTAACACTGGGATGGTTTTAATTCAGCGTGCACGGTGATGCACCCAGATCCAGAGAGCAGTGGACGTGCCTCCTATCCATCTCCGACCAATTCGAAATGGAAAAGGTCCACAAACGCGCAATCAGAGAGTTGCAATATTTGCAACTCGACCCGGTTGACAAGATCGTTCTCGCTGTGGATCACAATGTGCCGGAGTGGCTCGATCCGGCATATGTCGAGCTGTGTAAACGGGAGGGCCCGCTGCGGGAGGAAGAGGCAGAGAAGGTGGGTTTGAACACATCGGTGAAACTATACTGGTCGAGAGAAGATTCGAACAAGCGCACAAGAAAAACGTCTCTCGTTCCCTCGTTGCGAACATTGCGACTCGACGAGAAACCTGCACTGCTCGTCGTGCTGCTCGTCGTTCCTCTTTAACCGGTCGTGTGAAGACTCACCCGCGGCACCTCAGATATTCGATGACGACGCGCACATCGGCAAGATCGTCACAGACATTTTCCACCCCATTACATACCCAGAAAATGTCGCCACGGACATTTCCCTCCCTGCAACTGTAGTCATGCCGCTCGGTCACTCAGATGGTCCGCCTCAATCACAGCAGTGCCACAAACCGGGTGGCGTCAGGCACAAAGGCAAAAAGAAACATTGATGAGGGTGCGATGACCACCCCAGCCTTCTGCTTGAATCTATTCTTCTGTTCAGAGTTTGGTCTAGGATATCAATGGTTCAGCGTAATAAAGAGAAATTGTCCAGCCGGCTTCAAGTTCTATGCGTAGTATCTCATAATTCTTCCACGAATACAGTTGCCTAACGACCCTCAATGCATGAGTAGGAACACCTCAAAAGATGGGAGGTTGACGCACTGTTGACACCACACTATTTTGTGCGATGCAGAATGACTGCAAAATCTATGTTATAATAAAAAGTTTTACGAATGACTTTATTATAATATTTACGTTGCAAAAACAATAGTCGTCAAGTTTTAACCTTTCATTAATTTCATTCCCGATTTGCCCTTTTGATGGCATCCAGTACCAAAGCATGAGCCTCCTTCCCAGCCGCCACGACGCCATGGTTCTCCCCCAGAGTTCGCCCCAATCCGAAATCGAGAGGCTCTCCCCTCGAATCGGTGATCACTCCGCCAGCTTCCTCGACCAGCACCGCACCAGAAGCGTGATCCTGAATAAAAGTAAAACACCGCGCGTAAGCCGCTCAAGTTCCGCAAAACCAACGGCATACCCATATTTTCTCCCTGTACCCGACGCCGGTAGGCATGCGGAAATATACCCCGTCATCGCCTCGTGCGAGCGCGCAGTACTTCGCTTGGCTGTCCATCCGTATCGGCGGGTGTGTGATCCCAAGGATCGACGACGCACGTTCACTGAATGTGTGCGAGGAGTGGCTGGATTCGACGGATTCGATGAAGTTGAGCTCAGAGGGCGTGAAGCGCGGGATGGAGAGCCGGACCGGAGTGGAACCCGAGAGCGTCAGCTACACGAAATGATAATTTGCACCAGATACGTAGACAGATATTGGCAGGTCCGAACGGACCTGTTCGGCGCCCTGGCCTCTGACGGCGACAAAGATGCATCCCCAAGGGCCATCTGGCTTCGAGGCGTCTATGGGTAGATTCGGACAGCCCATAACACCAAGCTGGACCTGCGCGTCCACGATCAGCGCAAGACACACTTCGTACTGTTCTCCCCGCAAGAAACCCTTGGTCCCATCAATCGGATCGATTGTCCACATTCCTATGTGTTTTTGTGCGATATAAAGAATTGAAGTGAACAAATCTATATGAACGCACGTCCTGTTCGTCCGCCATTGTGATTTCCCTTATCTATGGCATCGAGTAATTCGTTGGGAGTCCTTGCCTGTCCGGGTCCGATGCCCCACGCCGCATTGTCACCTAGGTTTAGTTCAGCTGTGAGAGCTTCATTCGCCAGCTCGACGATACGGCTACGGATATTCGCGTTCGATTCTTCTCGTATTTCTGCAGTGTCTTCTTCGCCCATGATGGGAGCCTCCGGAAAAGCGTGTCCGAGCATGGCGTTGACCAGTGCCTGGGCAGAATAGTCTCCAACTGCCCACACATGTAAATTTGCAAGAGAAAAATGAGGGCTAGCATGCCGAAGGAACGTATGTACCGGTGACGGGTGACTTCCTTTGGTAAGGGTCCCGTTCTTCACGAGTCTGTTGAAGACGAAGGAAGTGACTGTACATGCCCTGCGCACGGCGGCAACTGCGAATTGTTTTTCAGTTGCGAAAGGCAGAGACATGGTTATAAATCTGCGGGGGGTGTCAATGAACAAGCTCAAGGTCAGTTGACGGACTCGGACATTGCGCAACATTCATATCCGTTATCGATAAACCCTGAAGACTTCAAATTTCGCAACGAGAAACATATCTACGAGTACACCTCAGCAATGGCTATCAGTCCTCATCCTTCCGGGGAGGTGGACCACAAGGCTGCAGCATACGCTATTCCAAACGATGGTCAGAAGACACTTCTGAGAGGAGGTGAGGTGCATTCCAGCGTACCTCGGTCATTTCAAATTTCACTCGGCCAATAGATTCGCCCTCTGCAATGGCAAGAAAAGATGTGAGAGTAGGATGCCCAACAATGGATGACAAGGTGTCGCGGTGTTGATGCGTCAGCCAATCACTGGAATAATAGTCAAATTTGCATGGGCACACATTTGGTTACAATGGACTTGCTATTTTGACAAATCCGCATGACCTGTAGGTATATGCAAGCGTTTAGCAGAGACTCTCAGAGACGAACTCCACTGCAAACCGGACGCACCAGTGCCAGTATAACGTGCATGAACTTGTCAATGAATGTCTTCAGCGTTTCATTGTGCATGACAATCTGAAATCGGCACTCACGATGCTCCAATTGCGTATTCGCTGTGTATCTTAACTCGGAAGACTGCCATGGATAATGTATAAACGCCAGTGATCAGAACTATAAGTTAACAAGGTCCGAGTCGCTCACCATGAACGATGATCAAAGAACGCTTATGTAAGTTCTGCATCGGGAAATCGGGGAGGCGCCGGATATCCAGGCGGAGTTGATAATTGATAAGCCGTTTGGGCTGTGATTTTATTTGAGTTTAAAGTTTTTGCTTTACTATAATCTAATCAAGCATGAAGTCCCAACAACCCCTAGCCGCTCTCGAGCGCTCCTGGCCACTAGGCCCCTTTGCCTCAGCACATCACTCCGTGTCCTGACACTACGCGATCGCCCAACACGAGACGTCTGTCTCACCTCGTCCTTACCCTATATATACATCACATGAGAGCTGGCAGACGAATAGTCTTGTTCTGCCATCTCCTTGAGTAAGCATTTATTTCTTATATTTATTTCTACGATATTCCATTACTTCTCATAAAACTCCTTATTTCACCAATAGTTTTTTACCTTTTGTCGCGTCCACAAAGTCATACTTCCCATCGACACAATCGTCAAGCTAGGTTATGAATATCAATGAAACCCCTGCCACGTCATCAGTTATTGGAGAAGACGCATCCGTTACCCCAAATGTCCAAAAACAATGCATCGACATTGTTGAAGCATATAGGTCAGGAGACAGAGACAAAGCCACAGCGATCTTGGAGCTCACACAAGCCATCCCTGTTAACTTGGATGACAACTCTCAGTTGAAAAGGGTGTTCTCTGCCTATTTCAACATGCTTGACAGCTTTGACAGATTTAGAACAGGAGGCCATTCAAGAGCGAACACTTCCAACCCCTTGGTTGAAGGAAATGATGGAGGAAATGCCAGGTCTGAGTTTGGTGACTTCAAAACCAATGACAATAACAGAGCGATCCACAATGGTACAGGAAAAACAACCAAAAAATGTTCCATCAGCATCTCCTCCAATGAAGACACCAATCACACTCCTAAATGGAGGGTTGACATCGATCTTTTACCGTGGATCATCCATGAATTGGTCAATCCGATGTTCCTGCCCAAATCCCTCCAAAAGACGCTCACTTCTCTCGAGAATTTCAGTTGGGACGTTAAGTTCACGGTCTCCACAATCATTAACTCACCTCACTGCCCACAATTCCCACATTCGGAATGGACCAATCTTGTCTCTGGATGTGCCGTTGAGCTCGACAATGTCCTCTCCAGCCTCTTCAGCATTGTCCAAACTCCCAAGAACAAGGAGCATCTCGGCGGTCTCGAAATCTCCATCGGATCCACAACTTCTGCCAAGACAGTTATGACGCACGGGGACTGGGTCACTGCCTGGGACCTCACTGCCAAAGCCACTATATTTGTGTTCCCTCATCAAGACCAAGAGCTCAAGCGATATCGACACTATATCGCTGGGCTCTTCGCAGCCGTCCCCATCGACCAGCATCAATGGATCATCAGCCTCGATAAAGGGATCAGAATCAAAGTTGTGCAATGGAAGGACCTGTTCCTTACTGATCTCGGTGAATTCTCTGACCTACAGATCCACTGGATACAATCCTGGGACAGGAACTCACGTCGGCAAGATGATGGACCTCCCTCTCCCACTAAACGCAAAGATCCCTGCAGAAGATGGAATGACAACAAGTGCCCTAACGCTGCCGGAAAATGCTCCTACCAACACATCTGCGCAAAATGCTGCAGTGCTGCTCACCAGGCCCCCGAATGCACCCAATAAGGCCGAATGTTGGGCCCAACAGCCTAAATATGCCCGTGATCTGATGTGGGATGGTGCTGCTGAATCATGCCTCACGACCGCTTTAGCTACATTGCATGAACCACCAGTACCTGATGTACCTGCAAACATGTTTCATAACACTGCTGCCATGCAAACCATACAGCAAAATCCCCATTTATTTTCCATCACCTGCCCCATCAATGTTGGCCTCTTTGAGTCTTATCTCCATTTGCATCCCAACTGTGCCTTTGTCCACTCCGTCTGTCGAGCCTTACGTGTCGGCTTTTGGCCCTGGGCCATGACCAATGACATAGACTATCCCATCACATGGGACAACTCATTCTGACCTCTGAAAAATCCTGACCATGCCAAGTTCCTTGACGAAAAATGTGCCACTGAGGTGGCGCTCGGACAATTTTCAAAATCTTCTGGAGGCCAGCTTTTGCCGGGCATGTATAGCATGCCCATGGGTGTTGTACCTAAACCCCGCTCGACGAACCTGCACATGGTCATTGACCAGAGCACAGAACCCTTCTCCCGAAACTCCCTCATCCCAAAGACTGACCGGTTCGTGCGAATGGACAACATGTACCACCTCAGTGTGGCACTCTGAGGCGCTCACAAGCAATTTCCACACCACCGCCTCATGGTTTTCAAATCCAATGTGTCCCATGCTTACCATCTGATGCTGATGGCCCCCCTCTGGCAAATTTGTCAAGTCATGACCATCAATGGGCATCGTCACGTCAACCATTGCAACCACTTTTGTAACGGGGCAGGCGGATGCGTATGGGCCAGTTTTGCCGGTCTTGTCACTTGGATCGCAGTCTTTGTGGTTCTCATCACAGACCTCCTGACCTACGTGGATGACAATTTCTCTTGGGATTTTGAGGACAACTTGGTATGGTACACACCCTACAAAAAATTGATGCCGCACAAACAAGTGCAACTCCTTACATTGTGGGACGACCTCGGAATACTGCATGAGGAATGCAAACAGGAATAGGACTTGCCACTCATGATCATAGGTTTTCAGGTTGACCTGAATGCCATGTCCATCATGATGCCTACCGATTCTTGCAATGACCTCATAGTGGCCATTCATGACTTTGCAGTACTCAGCCATCAACACCCACTTTGTATGTTTCAGCAGATGGCGGGCTGGATTAACTGGAGTCTCAATGTCTACCCGATGCTTCGTCCTGGCCTCTCCATGACGTACCAGAAGATGTCCGGCAAAGTTAAGCAACTACAACCTATTTGGGTCAACAGCACCATGGTCCGAGAACTTTCTTGGGTTGCTGACTGGATGACATGTTCCACTGGCATCCTCATCCTCGAGTCCGATGCTTGGGATGCACGGGATGCTGACATGACCATTTTTACGGATGCTTGCCCCACCGGCCTCGGCTTCTAGTGCCCTCAACAAATGACCGGCCATATGCACTCCCTTCCGCAACCATCCCAGACACCCATTTTCTACCTGGAGGCTCTGACTGTCCTGTCCGCCCTACATTATGTTGTGCTTCACATTCGCCCCCTCCCTGGCTGCCTAGTGATCTTCACAGACAACACAGACACAGTGGATATCTTCCACATACTTCATGCTTCGCCACCCTACAACCCCCTCCTCCTCTCTGCTGTTGACTTGCTTCTCGACTTCAACCTCAAGTTACGTGTTTTCCACATCCCTGGCATGGAACCATTCTACCCTGATATATGTACCATCCGCCACCACCCCCTCATCACCAAGACTCTTGCCAGTTGTAAGAAATTGCATGCAGTGGGCACAGTCCAGAAGCACCCCATCACCTGTGAGGAACTTGGCTCTGTCATCTCCTGCTTAGTTGCTGACCCCACATACGACTCATTACTCTTTGCTGCCATCCTCACCACAGCTTGCCATTACCTGATGCATTTGGGTGAACTGGTGTGGCCTGACACCCTTCAACTACAAGACTACTGCAAGGTTACCCTATGCCACTCCGTCAACCTCCACCCCCATGGCTATGATTTTTTCCTGCCAGGACACAAAGCTGACCATTTCTTTGAAGGGAGCTGCATCCTTATTCACGCAGTCGCCTCCCCAGATGACCCTGTCACAACGTTCCAAGCCTATCTGCGTTCACGCGATGCCAACTTCTCTTTCCACCTAGAACTGTGGCTGCGGGCTGATGGCTCGATCCCGACCCACTCATGGTTCCTTCGCCGACTTTGTACACCTTTTCTGGACAACTCGATCGGTGGCCACTCCCTCCGTTCCGGTGGGGCAACCGACCTCATGGCTTGTGGTGTGCCACCACACCTGATACAAGCAATTGGCCATTGGGCTTCCAACGCTTGGCGCATCTACATACGCAAACACCCTGGACTACAAGCAGCGCTACTACTGGGATGGGTACAGTGAACGGGTGCTCTCCATCACTCACATTCATCCAGACATTGTACTGAAGGGCCCTGTTTGAGTAACTGCTGTCCTTGTCACCCACACTGTGCAAAAAAAAAAAAAAAAACCAAAACCACATTAGCCCTCTTATGGCTCTGCCCTGTTCACACACAAAATGGAGTTTCTAAGGCTTCACCGCTGCATCAGGGTGAAGCCATTGATTTGCCTATACTCCAAAACATCTGGTCAAAAGGAAAAAACTTCAACATGTATTGATTAGTTGGGTTTATTGTCTATTTCAAGCAAGTTGGCGGAGCCTAAAAAAATGTCTAAAAAGCAAATACACCAGAAAAAACTTGCAACTCACTGAAGACATAATGGATTATCATTGGAGCAGTACCAAAATGTTTGCAAAATTTGATATTATGAATCTATTGTATACCAAGGCCTTAAAAATGTGGTATACCTTCCCAAAGTCACTTTTTACCATGATTGATGGTACTGTGGCTGCCGAAATCCAAAATTTGAGATTCACTAAGAACATGACTTTCTGAACCTTGGTCAGTGACAGACAGGCACCATCTGGTCTCGGATTGAAAAAAATGTCATTGCATTTCTATTCCATTGAATATTCGGTGAGATATCTCAAATTTCCGTTTGCTATTTATTTCGGAGTTTTTTTAGGCTCCGCCAACTTGCCTGAAATAGACAATAAATAATATATTTACTATAGTCTAATCATGCTTGAAGAAACTCCACAGAATGTTGGGTCACCACTGCTGACTCCTCAGCCATTCACTGGCTAATCCTTGGAGTCCCTTATGTACTCCTGTTTCAGCTATCTACCACTTGCTGTCATGCTTATCGCACTGTCTCATCCCCCCTTTTTATCTGCCCTTTATATTCCTCGAGGGAACTCCTGTTCTTTCATCAAGGACTGCAGTCTTCCCTTGAGTAAGCATTTTTTAGCTATCTTTCGCAGTTACTCATCTCACATTTTAAACTTATCATTCTTCAGTGGTATCTTCTTTGCACTCTCCTCATTGTACCTCCAATCAATTCAAATTGTATTTCATGCTGCATTATGAAGAAACAACAAGTGAATATCAGTTACAAATGCAAGGGTCATCTGCTGGAGAATCCCAGACAAAAGGTTCTTCTCTTTTCAGAGAACCCTCTGCCGCATCCTCAAACAGGATCAGAAGCGATTGCAACAGGATTGTCCAAGAATATCAGAGTGGTGCCAGAAATAAGATCTTAGCCATCCTCGATCTCACCATCACCTTACCTTTCAATGGAGAAGACGATGCATCATTCAGGGAAGCTTTTAGATCATACTGTAGAATGCTCGATGACTTCGACAGATCGCATAACAGAGGACAATCACGTTAGGAAGCTGCAGACCCACTGGCTGAACCAGATGTTGGATTCAGAACCACGGATGAAGGACACTCACTCACCACCTGTGAGACAATGGAGCCTACTTGAGCGACTAAGCGGACCATCGCAGCAGATGATGGGGAAGACAGTGATATGCACTCAGCCATCCTGAGCTCCAATTTTATATATTTTGCAATTCCTTGTGATTTGATGTGACTTACCACTCTTCAACCTTCCAATCACATCACAACTATTGTGATCTTCTGCGACTTTGGAGATATTTAGTTATTGCACATTGAAGTATTTCCTTTGTTCTCTTTGTTCTCTATGTTCATTTATTGTTCTCTCTACCTATCCTTTCTTCTATGTGCCTTTTATCTCACATATCTCCTTTTAGTATCATCCTTTCATCTGTCTTCCTTTGTCCTGACAGCTTATATACCTGCCTGTATGAGCTACTAGACAGAGAACCCCCAGAGAATCAAGACAGACCATCATTCCCCCTTCACCTCAGAGCTTCCCCTTCATCCTAGTTTCATTCTCTTCACATTCCATCACGTTCTCTCACTGTCTGACCCTTCGATCTCACAGCGACTTTTGATTTTATCGAAACTCTTCAATTTTGATCGCACCACTTCAGTTTTGATCGCACCACTTCTCTTGAGTTTCTCATCTACTTCTATTCATTCTCCTTCATTTCATATACTAGTGTAGGCTTTCCGAAGCTTCCTTGCACCTTTTCACCTTTAGTAGTTGTACATATAGCGTATCAACGGAGATTGGACTCCCCCTCTGAAACAGAAAGTCAATGTCTCTCTATTACCATGGGTCATCCATCAATTGATCCATCCAACGACACTCCCCACTTCACTCCATGAAACCAGGACGTCCCTTGAAAATTACACCAGAGATGTCAAGTTCACCATCACCTCGATCCTCAACTCACTCGACTGCCCTCAGTTCCCACTTAGCAAATGGACCAACCTTGTCTCAGGAAGATCTGTTGATCTTGACCACATCATCTCGGGTCTCTTCTCTATCTCAGAACCTAACAAGCAAGAATCTTTCGGATCTCTTGAGTAGTGTTTTAAAGTCCGGTCAGGTCCAGTTTTTTACCTTTTTTGGACATTAACTGGGACTGGACCAGTTGCCTTATTTTCTGAAAACTCAAAAAACTGGACCAGACCTAAGACAACTGGTTGCCATCGGTTTTTTTCAGTCCATTAACCAGTTCAAACCGGTCTTAACTACAACCAGTTAATAACCAGTCCAGACCGGTTTTACACCAGGTCTGGACTGGACTTCGCATTTGCAAGTGACAAATGATGAGACATTGTAATCTACCCAGGTACTAAATCAGGCATATCCACTTCGTCATCATCTGCATCCACATCCCACTCGGACTCAAAGGGCGGAGAGGTGGCTCTGTGTTTCCCTAGTTCAGATAAGCATGGTTGTGACTTGTGTAACACATACCCCTCCATGTTGAGCTCGTTCAGCATGACTGAATTATCATTTGTATTGTCTGAAATAATGTGGCCTTGGATACCCACCTCAAGCTACACTGCCATCAGTTGTGTCCAAGCAAATGAAAATATTACGTATGACAACACAGATGGCAAGAAACTCAACAAGACGAGCATGGAAGGTGTATCCTTCAAGAAAAAGGGTGCTTGCAGTATTGTTGACAGCCAGTGAAACCAAATGAATTGCACCGGTATGCCTGAGAGCCATGACACAGGAGTTCACATCCCCAGCAATGTTTGGAAAGTGGGGTGCGATGTTCTGCCAAAGTGATTCAGTGCCAGATTGTCGGAGTGCATCAAGTACTTACTTTCCACCAAAACAAAACCATGTAGGACCACCATGTAGTTTGGACCCGATAGCTGGCAGTGCGAAGTGCTTGAGCAACTTCCAGTGCCTCATCATCAACCGAGAAGTCTTCAACAGTGAAATTTGCGGTCAACATCATGGTGTGACAAGTCAGACAGAGGGGATGATAGGAAGCATTCACATCAATCCTACATTTATTTAAATGTCAGCACTAAGCGAGCGAAGCAAGCCACATACTACACATTGCAAACGGAGCCGAGCAACATCCGTGATTGGAACTCAATGAAGCCTGTGGAACTTGGCAAATATTTTGGAGTTGGGATTCTGGAAAGTGAAATCTGCATGAATACTAAACCAGAAACAGATCATTAGCCAAATGATAAAACACCGTATATTCAAGAAACCTACATCTGGGTGATGCTAGACCAAATGAGGGAAAAAAAGATGTAGAGTTCAGAAAATGGCAAGGACTCATGGCCGAGTAAGCTGGCGACATCAAGGAATCAGTCAGTGATGAAGTTGCACATGGTAAAGTCGTAAATGGGGACATCAGAGAGAAGGACGGAGATGTAGGTGAATAGTGAGGACTCATAGGTGAGTAACCTGGTGAGGTAAGGTTGGGGACTGGAGACATTGGTGAATAAGTTGGCGATGTCGGTCAGCATCCATGATCATAGAATGGTGAAGTTGGGGAAGTTGCACCACTGAAGGGTGATTGAGGAACATATACGGGGGAGGTTGGAGAGTGGGCATTTTGTGAGCTGGGACTGTACATCGAGCCTGCAGGAATTCCTATTGGGCTCTGACTGAAGACTGACCACTGGAAGGTCCCTGGGTCCTCCCAACCATTACCTGCAAGCGGTGAGAAAGCAGCAGACTAACCCTTGAACATCCCACCCTCCCACATAGGAGAGTCAGCGTCATAAGGTGTCATTACCCCCTGACCCAGCATCATACCTCCATCAGCTGATACCAACAGCATTTTGTGCATAGGTAACCGATGATCCACAATGGCATCCTTTAACACATTGATATTGACCGCAACATTGAAGGATGGTGTACCCATGGGAGCCATTTGACCAAATATAATGTTCTCGGAAAATGACCTCCTCCAGATCGTCATCCTTTCTGTGCCACACAATGACTGATCAGATTTGGACGAACAGCGCATAATAACAGTAGAATCATGAGACCATATTAGTATAAGGATTAAGAGAAGCAAGAAGGTCAAGTATCTGTGGAGAGGTTGAAGGGGGAATGAGCCATGCTAGTCATGGTAACTCCCATTCACAAACGCTCACTCGGCACTCAGCGCTCAGCACCCAATTCTAGATCCTTATTCATGATTGTACTGTATCAAACCAAATGTAATAATGAGTCCCATGTTACAGATGGTAACTATTACTGATCTGCTTGAATTTCATCTTCTTCTACATCCCATTCCACTTCAGCAGCATCATCTTCAAGTATTTCAATATATGGCTCGAGATCACATTCTTCCACTTGATCAGAATTCCACATGGCAAGGTCAACAAGAGACTGGCGCCAGTTGAATTTTAGCATTTCAAGTTCCTCAAATCATTCAGCACTGAGTCGCGATCGGCAATCAGAAGCAACCAGCTTGCCAGCTGAAAATAACAGTTCGCAAGGGACTGAGGAGGCCTGAACAGGAAGAATGTCAAGGGCAATTCTTGCAAGCGTAGGATACACCTTGGTGTGATTCTGGGCCAGAAATTGGTAAGGCCCTGAGTCAACAAGAACCACTTACACTCCACCATTCTACAATATCAGTCTCTTTTGAGACATCCTGTGGGATATCTGTCAAGTATCGGCAAAGCTCTGCTCACCATCCCTCATTAGATATTGAATGAGAAAGAAGCAGCCGGCGGTGTAAATCAAAATCATCAACTTCGTTTTCATCATCAGCAGGGAATGATGGTGTTTTCACAGGTGATCCTGGAGCTGGCATAGCGAAAGGAGAGTAGCCAATGTTATGATAGGCCTCCATCTGTAACTATAGTCAACAGATAGCAGGAAAGATGACTGACACAAACACCATATTCTCAACAATTTTTTCAGCCTCTGCTTGCCAATTATTTGCATCGTGGTTACCAGCTGCAATATCTGTCATTTGTTCTTCTGCTTCTCCCCAAGAGCTTGATGTAGTTAAGTTTGTAGTATGGGTGCAACACTAAAAGCTTTTCTGTAATCATCTCGAATCCACCAGCAGAAGTAGGCACATACCTAATGTGAGAATGTATGCTGGTTTCTCATCAAATTGGGTGTAATACTTCTTGATTTTCTTGAGACCATCCATTATCGCGTCTTTGTAAAGTTGATATCTTGGATTGTCACACTTGGCTTCCCACGCAGTTTGTAAATGTTCCAGTGCTGGAATAGCACGCCAAAGCATAGGCTTCTTGTCTGCTGAGAAATATTGTTGGATTTTGTTTGCATCCTACAGTTCCACATTATCACAGCAACCGTAAGTTTTAAGCAAGACCAACTTATGGCAAGAATTGTCTTCACATCAAGGACCCAGGTCTAGTCGGCCTCTTTCAGTTGGAACGCTGACCATGGTATGCATTTGACAATCTGCCCATCTTGGCAAATTGTTGTGATGGGTCCATATAACTCATCAGCGGATGCAATAAAAATTTTGATGGGCTATGTCTCGGTGAGCATGTGAATGATGCCAAGGATATTGAAATACTGACCTGTTTGAGCTGATGTGCTCTACTGAGCATGTTGAATGCGGTACCCCACCGAGTGTTACCATGGAGAGGAATTTTGAGAGGGGTTGTGATGCTGCACTGCAGCTGGAGCTTCTCAAAATACTCGATGCGCTGTCCTGACAACTGGATCTAGGGGGGGAATAGTAAACAGTAAGATGACAATAGAGACTCCACACCTTGATGGCAAGTGTTCGGATGGCAGATATGACATCCAAAGAATGGCCAAGGACCCGGTTTCCTGGTAATGACGGGTCGTACTCCCAAATTTCCATAGCAGTTTCAACCATGGCAATCTTGGTGATATGGGACATGAAGTCAATAGTTCCCAGCTTCACGACATGGGCAAGGCATCTATAATGTAAAGGTTGAGAATGATCAACTCTGAGAGAAATGAAAATGCTCGCAGAAGATGGCACTCATCTGCAGGCCACATTTCAAGTTTTCGGCGTGCATGAATATTCTTGATGGTAAGGCAAGTCGTGTCATTATTTGAAGTATTGTCAGCCATCACGCAAAACAGCTAATTGTGTAGGTGAATCAGCCATAGTAAAATAGATTACGGAATACCTTTGAGCTCTTGGCGTCGATAATACCAATCCGGTCGCAAAGCCCGAAAACATATTTCCCAAGATTATCCCCACTATGTTCACCAGAAATCCCATGGAACACAATTACCTCGGAATGGAGGGACCACTTGGAATCCTTGATCTCGATCCAATGCACAGTAATTCCAAGGAAGGATGCCTTTGTGGTGTCAACTGTCCAACTGTCAAAGGTGGCAGAAACCTTGCCTGGTGCTGTCTGAAATATGAACTTGGAGGAGCCTCTTGTTCAAGCCAAATTCACACTCACTGAAATGCTTTTTCTGAAGTCCTGGAGCAATTGAACAAACTCATTATGAATGTAGGTCATTGTGACGGCAAGTTGGGTTGTAGATCCAAATGGGAATCTAGTAAGTGGGAACCAGAGAGGATTGGACCTATCCGATTGGTCGGGTTGGTTTCCGGATTGATTTGGGTGTCGGATCCAGTTGGGTCGTGGAGTTGACAAAGAGTTTTTAGGTATAGTAAGGGCGGGTTTGTTACGGGATAACGGAAAGTGGTGAGAGACTTAGTACGAAAGGGTTCTGTGGGTTTTGGGGTGAAGAGTCAACCTGTATTATTGGTACAACTATCTCTACATTTTATAGTACTTAAACAAGGTGGTGCTCTGCACAGGCCAGTTAGGAGAAGAGGCAGTAAACGTCAAATCTACTGAAACATATCAACCCGATCAGTGTCTCTATGAAACGTGATAGGAACTGTAGTATAGGAGTGAACCGGTGTTGATGATCATCGTGATGAGAATGTATACAATCGGGTTGAGTGTCGCACTGTGTTACAGATCGGGTCCGGATCCGGGTTTGGTGGATTTTGGAACATATTTTGATTGGGTTCATTATAGGTCTTTGTGCGGATTCGGGTTGTGTCGTATATGTTGGGTTTTCGTGTATAGAGGGACCCTGCCCTCTACATCGTGACGTTGTGGGTAGATGGAAGGTCAGCTTCAGTGGAGCGTGGTCTCATGGTGACGAGACAATTCATGAATGAGAAATTGTTCGCGACAGCTAAAGACTGTTAATAATTAAAAAACGCACTTTCCAAAAATTCGGGACATGAACCGATTACCTGATCATCACACACAATAAACTTGGAAACTGCATGTAGAACACCCTCGCACATGAAATCTTTTGGTCCGTTGATTTTGGGAAATACATCACTGAGCATTCCTTGTTGACTTCGTCCAGCTTTACATTTGTTTTTGGCCATTCGCATCTCTTTCCACACCGGCTGTGGAATTGCCCAGTGGTGGATGGTAATGTGTTCGGCATCACAGCATGTTTTGTAAACTTCATAATGCTGATGGATGTGTTGCCGACATGAAGAGTTGCCTCCGATGTGGAAGGCTTTGCGCATGCCATGGCCAGAAATGAAGGCATTGTCGGTTTTAGTAACTCGAGCACTGGGATAATAGTTTAGAGACATACTTGCACACTTTGCACCAGCGCCCTTTCAATGTTTGTATGACATTTTTATTTGTAAACTTGATGGTGACTCTGTTGGAAAAGATGGTAAGCAGATCACGCAAAGAATCAGCCTTGACTAAATTCTGATCTGGGAGCTCAAATTCTTGTTGGCAAGCTATTGTATGTGTCTGAAAACCTCTACATTTGAAGGAGCGACCACAATACTGGCATAGTGAATCCATGCTAATTCTTGGCTCAGGTGGTTTGTGCTATAGACTAAGTCAATGGGAATATTTCTTGAGTGTAGGTGGTAAGAGAAAATTCACCTGCACAGGTGGTGGGGGCAAAAAGGGAGGTGCAACAAACATGAGGCATCGTTGAATCATTGAATAATTGATAACGCAATAATGCTTGGAACGTGATTGACGTGGAATAAATTTCTTGTAATGGTATTATCAGGGTCTTGCAAGCCTCAGCCCATTACAAGGCCTCCAGGAAATTTCTGACAAGCAGCCCTTAACCAGCAAGAACTGTACCTGGGTCAACCTACCACACCACATTTCCCCAGCAAGAGCTGTCTTTTGGGTTAATCTACCCCCCAGCAAGCAACTGCACTATATGTACCTACCCTTTGCAACTATATCTGCGATTGTGTGGATGAAAACAACTGGGTCTACTGAAATTAGATATGATTGTATTGAGAATTTTTCTACCCCTGGATAATTAAACTTGTAGGTATGTATTATATTTACCTTGCCATGTAAAAACATCAGCACTTTTCTAAGAATTCATCTTGTAATAAAAATACCAAATTACAGCTGTTTGTGTAAATGAAATGAATCAATTGAATAATATGGACTTGGAGAAATTTTCTGTGCTCTATCTTGTATCTCATGAAATACTGCATTTTTGTCCTTTGAGTCAAATATTACTCTGTATTCTATTTGTATGTATTGGGCTTGAAATATCACATGAATCATATTTATGGGATCAAAGAACCACAATGAAGAAAAATACGGTATATGAGCTGATAGCCCTTGAAAAACTGAACAATTTTCTCCATACAATCTTGTTCATAGGAGCTCTTTTGATGCCATAATTTTACAATATCATATTGGGTGTCAAAAATACTACTTTACGTCTTTTATTTCATCCACCACTCATCATACACTAAATATAGTCCAAATGTAATTACAGGAGCTGATAGCCCTTAGCAAATAGTACAACTTTCCCTCTGTAACCATGTCAATCCATGCAGTATTTCATGAGATACAAGATAGAGCACAGAAAATTTCTCCAAGTCCATATTATCAATTGATTCAAAAAATTTCAAAAAGTGCCATCATTTACACAAACAGCTGTAAATCCATTATACATCACGGGTAAACACCTGCCATTCACTAAGCAGTGGTGAGGGTGACAAATGGGTGCTGGGACTACAGGGGGATTCAAAGGAAGCTGGGAGGGTGCTGGATAGGGAGTGGGGAGGCTGGGAGGAGCAGGTGACACCTGGGTGGGTGCAATTCAGATCTAGGACAGCTAAAACTCCCCTGGTATAACAGAAGGTGGGTAGACCACATCCCCTGCTGCCCTCAGAAACCCTCTATGGCACTCAAAAGCAGCCAGAATGCACCATTGTTGCTAGGGGTGCTGTAACACTATTGCCAGACATTGGTGGCCTTTTGGAAGCTGAAAGGTTTCCTGCAAAGACAGTAGGGGGATGGGAAAATAGTAGGAAAGGAGGCACAGCAGGGAGCTGGAAGTAGAGTTCAGGGGATCATCGGAGCTGTTCAGTAACAGAGGATTTCGGATTCATCTGAGCTCAAACACACTCGCTGTGGATTTTGAATTCCACTTGAATTTCAGCCACAATTCCAGACCACCCTCCCTTGTTTGCATTCTAGAGACTCAGATATTACATTTCACATCTGGCTTAAGTGGACAAAAGTGTACCATACATACAACAGAATATAGCTAGACATTACCACATTTTACTTGGCCTTACAAAACTAGTTATTGAATCTATACTCATTTCTTTTGCAAAAAATAGCTTGCAGGTAGTTCAAATTATACCAGATCCACTCCATAATCAGTCTCCATCACATACTCCTTGTGAACTTTGGTGAATGTTCATGCAGTGTGCAAATCAATACAAGCTCTGAATTCTGGAATGAAACCAGTAAAAAAACATTTAAACCCAGTTGCCATATCAGGACACACTTGTCACTCTGTCCCTGAGAGGAATGAATCACCTAGATGGCTGAAAACTGGGTATATGATAACAATTTTCCCATAAATGGAAGAACTCGTAAAAAAAGACAGTGCCAGGGTGGCAGACCCAGGATCACCCCATAATATTACATCAATCCAATACCAAGTCATCTATGAGTTCCCCGTATGATATTTGTACATCCAATCGGTATGCGGGGAATTTTCTGCCAAATCCTTGAGAGGTTGCATATGTCCGCATGCCCTATCTTGCTGGGTAGAAAAGGAGGGTGTGGCGATGCCGAGCAAAGTTTCAAACTCATCAACTATACTTGCCTCCTTTAAAATGCCATAAGTTTCTGGATCAGCACCTCGAATGGATATGGAGTATCGGTTGCAGGAATCCACCACCAAACGCTTCGCCTTGACATCTTCTTGCAATGTTCGGGTCCGCTCTTTGTTCTTGTTGCTTCCCTTCCGATATCGTGCGAGCTGATTCATGGCCAACATCCATTCTGCTTCCAATCGTTGGAACTCGTCATCGTCCGTGGGAAAACCGGGGGTGGTAACCTTAAGTTTAGATCCAGTTTTTTGATGCTTGGACTCTGTGCCGAGTTCCATCAGTATGGCAAGGTAAGGAAGGGTGCCATCATCTGGAATGGCGCCGCGTCGCATTTTAGGTTCTGCTTTCGTATCCGCCGTCAATTGGAATTTGATTTGCGCAACGCAATCCGAAAGCAGTTCGGGATCAAAGGGAGCGCCGGCATCCACAGGGCCGATGTATACGACCATGAGGAAATCAATTGTAGTTTGGTTGAAACAGCATTGTAGTGCCACTTGACGGGCCCACAGGTTTGCCAGAAAATCCCTGATCAACTCCGTCAATTGGAATATAAGCCGTGATGGGAAATATACTTCACCGACTGGGTTTCTCAGGTAATTGAACCTTCGTGACAATCCAATGCGTAAAATTGACATACGCTTTGGCAAAGGCGGTGTTAAACTTCTCCTGGTTTGAGCCAGCCCACGTTGCCGTGCCGAAGAGTTTGCTGAGGACGTCGAGGAGGCGAACTGGCTTTGAGCAATTGTGACACGATTGTTCGACCGGGGCTGCGTAGTCACGCGCAGTGAGAAGAAGTATCCGAGCACTAAGTTCGCCTAAAAGGCCTTTGTCGACCAAGCCGGCGGCACATAGGTCGGCACATAATGTTTTCAGTACCTTCCCCAAGAGTTTCCGATCGGAAGTGTTGTACAAGATATCGATAGCCCCCAAGACGAGGATCGGTTCAGATGGAGTATGCGTATAAAACAATGAATGATCGTCGGAGAAGCCTGTTAGAAGTCTCATGTGGTGAGCAACACTTCGGTCTGCTAATTGAATCGCTTCGGCACCGGCTAAAACCGGATCAAGGCAGAAGCGTTGCGAGACAACCGCAAAAACATGACTCTTGTCTTTTGGATTGAATGGCTGCCCGTTGGTAAGTTTCTTGGAGGCCGAGCACACAAGTTCATCAGGTCCCCCCACTCGCAGTAGCGCGATCCATCTGATATTAGGATGAATGTAGGCACACGAGAGGCATACAAGGAGACATACAAAGGTCGCCCGTATTGGGCGAGATGACCAATGGTTTCAAAAGTATCCATGTGAAACTCCTTTACCGTGTGACTGGAAGCTATGGCATGTTGGTCGAAATCGAGGGCGATGTACGGTGGCACTAGTTGGCGAAGTTCCTTCCGAAATCGCAGTGAGAGCACTGACAATACTTCAGGCGAGGTTGCATGAGCTTGGGGGAAAGACTCACTGTTTTTAGGAGAAGGGGCATGATACGAGATGTTTGACTTCGTTCCCATAAACACGTACCACATCTTCGTCGAGGATAACTGGGATTGCAATAAACGCATCAAAATCCAAAAACACAATTCAAGCTCGTTAGCTTCATCAAAGTATGTGATGCATAAAGGAGTTTCGCCCGGAAATTCGGCCTGCACAAATTGCATGAGGTCTTCGACGGCCTTCTTTGTAAAATTCTCGTAGCATTGCTGAGCAAACTTTATTGGATCCCATTGTGGATTATCACATTCCCCGGTATCATTGCGTTTAGGGCTCTTGGTTGAACCTGGTTTTTTTGCCTGTCAACAGGAGATTAGTGCACCGAACACAAGAGGGAAATAATGACTTGCCTTCTTTGCCTCTTCAACGACATGTTCAAAAAATTCTTGTCGGTATCGACGGTCTGTCTCCATGAGTTGATGCCAAGCATTACGTAGGTCTGGTCCATTGAGACCACGCTCCGCTTTTAAAGACTTAAGCCTGTCACGCATAGCCGCATACGCAGCACCAAGGAAACTGGCGGCGAAGACATGAGCGCTGATGTTCAAGTCGTTATCCAACGGCAAATTCTTGAAGTAACGAAACACAAAGGCATCGGAGAGAGGATAACCGGGATCATTTGGATTTCGAAGACATATAGGGAGGGTGAAAACATGATTGCCAGCCTGGCACGAAAATAATCACACAAAAAATCTTGCAGAGCGCCATTAACACACCTCTGTAAGCATCCGTGATTTTCCTGTTCCAGAACTTTGGACCACCGAGATCGCCTTGGCATAAAAAGCTTTCACATTGGTACGCTCCTCCATGTCAAGACGTTCGAGATGGTCAATGATATCCTCGGCGGCATTTCCGACAAATTCAGTACTGTAGGCTTCAGCTAGACCTATTGGCATTAAAGATGAGACGAGCATCTTAGATATAGAGTGGTATCACTCCTGACTAGTACATTCGGCGACATGAGTTCGACGGCGATGCCAACAGAGAGATAACAGACCGGCTTTCAGCTTCGTATGCTCCACCATGGTGAGGGTCTGAGGACATGCCAAGATGCATGGGGAACCACGAAAACGGGAGAAAAAGAAGAGAGGTGGCAGACGCGAGGCAACCGAACGTGGGTTCAAAATAGCGCGATCGTCAATATTCAGATTTACGAGTGATGGGGCCTACTTACCAGGAGCCGTTGATGACTGGAGGATCTCTGTATATGCGTTAGATGTCATCCAATCTTCATTGAAATGCAGATGTCGCACTCAAGCTTCGTATTTCCTTGAATGATCCCTTCACTCGTGCCGAATCCAACATAATTACCAACTCCGGATGCTTGTTGAGCAAACCCATCCAGTTCTGGTTCTTTTCATAGGACGGGTCGAGTAGTCCCTCCGAGGTTGATACAATCGCCGCGAGAAGAAAGGCAGCCGCATAGAGAGAAGTAGGGTCGGATAAGGATAATACAGGGAGGCCAACCGGCGGAACTCTATTGAGAACCTCAGCGTCCAAACGGGCATGGGCGGCATCGTTGAGTACCGGCACCATTTCCAGACCTGTTGTGGGGGATCGGCAGGACGTCTGAGGCTCCCTTTCGCCATCACGAATAGAAGCGTCGACCACCATATGATCCTCATCACTGTGATAATCGGCAAGGGCAGACATTGCTGGTCTTAATCGACTGGATTTGAGATCACTTGCTGATGATTCGCCGGAACGTTGTCGCTTTAGCATTGATGGCAAACTCCGGATTGGCCATGTTTAGGATTTCAAAGTTTTCTCAAAGTTTGCTCGAGGTTACGTCTTTGAAGGCAAGGATCGTATAGCTATTTGCGATGCTAATGCAGACGTTGGTTTATCGTTCTCTCGAATGAATCTGGGCTGAATATTTATTTCTGCAGACTGCAGTCCAGGCCGGAAAATATGAAGCAGCTCGCGTCATTGCTGACCGATCTCTTGCCTAATGTTCCTCCTACGCCTCCCAAATCGCCTTTGTCGCCGGAAAAGAGATCACCATTTCTGTATTCTGTGTCTGCTCTGCCCACAATGAAAGTTCGAATCTCACGTCAGCGTCCTCTGACCTCGGCCTGTCGAAGACGCGCACTAGTCCGAACCGATTGTCTCCAGGCAGAAGCGAGCCACCCAGCAACGAAACATCACGCAAGATGACACCGACGTCTTCCGCTGCGTCATCTCCACGCTACGCGACGAGCGTGTTGCCGCCCACGATGTCAAGACCATCTTCCCTTCGTAGACGGCGTGATTCTGATGCTGGTTTGACGGGTCTACTCCGACGTCAGTCTGTTTACCGACGTCCGTCAATCTCCACCGACCACCGATAGTGCAAGCCCCAGTGATAGGAGTGCCAGCAGTCTTCGGCATGTCGGTGAGGGTGCACTTGATTCCAGTTCCTCTGAAAGCGGCAGCGAAAATGGCGAAGGAAACAAGGTTTCCAGTGACGAAGAGAGTGGTCTCAGACCTCTGATATCTCCTTCCCTCAACCCCACCAGAATGGTCCCGGCTCATCCGAGTCCGCTTTCTAATGTGGCTGGCAAACAACAATGGGCTGAAGACGAGGAGGATGGAGGCAAGGAGGACGAAGCGTCTCCCTCGCCGAGATCTACAGACACTGAATCAAGTGGTTCTTCCCCTCCGCCGCGCCCGAAGTCGCTGCGGCGCAACTCTGGCCGTATGAAATCACGAAGTCGTAGTTCAACAGTAGCATCTCTGGCCGCCCTTTCAGTTCAGCGCCTTCTGGTGAAACAAACAAGAATCGCGCAGCAGTATTCGTACGGTGATTGCTCCCGAATCGTCATTTCGCGAGGATGAGCAAAAATGTTGGAAAGGTGGTCACTGGAGGGTCATCGCATGCAAAGCAGAAGTCGCAAAGGGCGATATCCGAGTTTTTATTGATCCCCAACGAAGAACCGAGTGAAAAAGTGATACTTGTTCCTCCTGAGAAGACCAGTCAGCTCTCTGATCGAAGACCCGACATCGTTCGAGCCGACGAGCATAGGTTCCGCGAGATAAGTTGGGTTGTCCTCCGTGAGCAGTTAGAATTTTTTGGATATATCAGATTCTGTTCTACCCGAATTAATGGTGTGTGTTAGGGAGATGTCCAAACATGTGCATTGCTCTCTCTTGTGGCATCCCGAGAATTGGGTCTAGAGGAGCGGAGGACGATTCGATTCTTAGATGCCAATTCCTAGTATTTTGGTGTGACCAATATTGTTGATGGGCAGACCTTCTCTCACGACTTCGTCTATATACCTCGGCAGCCTATCTGCGCAAGAATTCACCGTTGGAAACTCTCCGTTCCGCAACACAGGTAATCTACTCAATCACTATCATATTGACCACGAATGTCATGCACCCCCAGCTAGAAACGACTATTTACACTTTGTGCGGTCGTTGCCGTAAACCATGTTTGTATCCTGCCAATGCACAAAGGATTGGCCACCGGCTGAAAGGAGGTTATGCATATTGTCGGAAATGTCGTGCGTATCCTGTGAACTGCTCAATTTGGTGCGTGCTTTTCAATATATGTATGTTCTCGTCTGTTCTCTAACCATTTCCTGTGTATATGATTCCTCTTGATCGACAGCCGCCTCCCTGTGAGAGCATTGCTGTTCCGGTGTTCTGTGTGCGCGCATGGAGGTCACCGAGAATGCTACCTACGCTACTACATGGAGCGGCCGATGGTGGACATCCCTTTATCGATTTTACCATATTCTCAGGTTAGAGGCCGTACTGGGTCAACTATCAGTTCTTCAATGAGTCGCGGTGGTGGCGGGTCGGATGACGAGAACGTCACTGGGTCAGACAGTGTGACAGACAGCCTGAGTGATAGCCCAATCCAACACCATCAGTTTAATAGCATGGGAGGCCATCCATGCGCTGCCGGGTGTGGTCACATTTGTTGAGCTGCAAATGGCCGTGGAGAGTCTTTCCCGTAGAGTCATCGGCCCTCGTATTAGGGTTATAGCATCGAGCGCGTATTGCGACAAGATGTCTTGGAATGAAAATACGAACATTGTATATACATTGGCGCTACTGGTTACAATTCGTCTCGTCATTCAGGCTAGTGAAATAAATATCATGGAGCGCCTCTCATATTCATTCGGTATCCGTACTAAATCCCGTGACCGGGAGCCTCTCGAACACCGTGATGACATCGACTCGCGAGAAGCAGAGAGATGCGCCATTTCAGGTGATAGCAACGCCTCCGTCGATATCTTTCTCGCGCAGTTACATCCGGGTAAGCACAGCGAGGGACTTACTGCCCTCACGGAGAAAGCTTCCGTTCGTTGCGAGGTTCCAGAGGTGCGGGCGGTGATCTGGAACGGGGAAGGACATGCGTCAATGTCCCGCCGCCAGATGTATTTGTCGTGCACGCGAGAGGTCATCATTGCTGCGGTGATGATTCCAATCGTGTACATTCCAACTGAAGGAAATCCGTGTCAACTTTATTGGGGGTGCTGTTCGTGGAGCGTGTGACGCACCAAGTACATCGTTGATCAACAGTAATATCTCGAGAGCGAAAAATATTGACGGGGAGATACCGTCCGTCGCCGGAGTCAGAATCCAGATGGAGCAGGACAGAACTGCATTATACAGACTGCAGTCAGAAACTGGCCCAAGATGGTTTTTGTACGTGAAGAAAACTATGAAGAACAGACCAGATCCTGACAACGAGACCACGAACGCGCCAGCGGCTTCGTGTGCAACCAACTGTCGGGAATGAAATAAAGGTTTCCGGACAATCCTGCATAAGGAACCATTAATATTAGCAAGGAATGAATATGACGGGAGGCTTACGCGACTAGGGCAGCAATGACGACAACAGCCGGAATGAGGATCAAGACCCAGACAGCCGATGTCTGCGAGACCGAGGGTAGGATGAATGTGGATAAGCTGACGCTCGCAGATGATACGAGGGCCACGACACCTGGATGGGGGAGGTCAATACAAACAGCCGGCCGCTGGGGACGTAATAGTGACCATACCGAGCAAACATCTGCGAAACGTCCGAAAGTTCATGATTTGGTCAGGATGCAAGGGCGAGACTGCCTCGATGGCAGAAAGGAGGATTGGGGGAGGATTGGAGGAGACATTGCTACAAACTGACGAAATAAAGCTGGAGTGTGTGGGGCTTAGTGGGTGTGGGGCTTAGTGGAACTAGAGCGGTCCGGAGGAGCCGTTGCCAAATGCCAAATATTGGGACTCGGAGGCAGTGCCCTTCAGTCTCTCTACTAGGCCACTAGTAATCTCGACGGTGATGCTGAAGAAAGTTGTTGACGGCCCCAGTGAAGGCAGAGCAGTAAGACCTCCGGGTGGTGCTACGGGCCCAGTGAGTTCTTTTGTCCAAGCATTCTGAACGACAACGACAACGACACTTCCAGATTGCAGTTATCGCACCCAATCCAGTTGACCTACGTCCACCTCCCTCTCTCACATTGAGCGGACATCATATCAGTGCCCCAGGTTCCACATTCAACGTCGTTGGAGGCGATCAGCACAATTTCCATGGATTTCCTTGTACGTCAAGCTGCCGGAGAAGCAACATCCAATGGGAAGTGCATGACGAGGAGCAGGGGCTTTGAGACATTCATCGTCCTTGTGAGCATACATTTGGAAATCGAAGTCTGGAGAGTCAAGCAAGAAAAATAAGACTCAGAAGATTGCTTGCTGCCGAAGATGAGGGGCAGCATCTCACTCTAGCTTTTTTTTTTTTTTTTTTTTTTTGTCAGATTTATTGTCCCGCAGGGTTGTACCCTATGTTGGACGTTACATGTGGGTGAAGAGTATACTAGTGAGGTAGAAAAAATATATGAAAATTGGGATCCGTCCCAATTCCTGCGCCTCTGGTTTACGAATGTAGACACGACGGAGTAAGTCCCCCGTGACCCCAGCATATCCAATGCTGTTTTAGACGTCTGGCCTGGCTGTGAGGGTGCCCGATGGTGCTAGTGGAAGTTGCGTTGTGGGGGGGTCTAGACCGTATAAGTGCTCGGCCGCCGAGGCGGGCATGCACGAGGAAGATGGGGCCGCAGGGTGGAGAAGGTGTGATGAAAGGGTGATCGTCTGTTGATGCTGTTTGTACGGTGTGAACGACGTTGAGGTCGGGCGGGCGGGGGCGGCGTAGATCTTGATGTGAGCGAGCGTGTGTGGGGGTGGCGGTGGCGGTGGGGAGTTATCAGTGATGGAAATAGCGCTGTAGATGGGTAAAGTCAGTCAAGTGTGGATCGGGTTGCGAATGTCACCGAAGGAGTCCTTGAGTCTGCCTGTGCGGCGTACGAATTTTAGTAGCTCTGAAATGCCTTTCTTGTTGTTGAGGAGGTAGGTGAGGGATCGGGCTTGTGTTCTAAGTGAATTAGTCAGTGAGTGACGTGCGTTACGGTAGAGTGGACAGTCGAAGAGGAAATGGTATACGGTTTCCTTCGCTTGGGCGCATTTGGGGCAGGTTTCAGTATCGGATTTCTTGATTTTGTGTAGATAGGCGTTGAGTGGGAGATGTCCCGTGTGTATTTGTGTGAGTAGACTAGTCTGGGGGCGAGTTAAGTCAAGTGTAGTTTTAAGGAAATTGTTACAGGGGAAGTCAGGGTCGATACGGGTGAATCGTGTGTATCGTGGCGATCGTTGCCAGGCGTCCTTCCATTGTAGTAATAATTGCTTATTGAATGATTGTTTGAGGGCCGAGGCGTTGGAGGGCAGGGGTTTGAGTCGAAGGGCATGGGGTAGGGAGTGTCGCGGGCTGGTAGTTCCTCTCACTGCTGCTTTGGCCTCTGTGTCGGCTTGTTCGTTCCCGGGGACGTCACTGTGGCTTGATATCCATTTGATAGTAATAACGAGGAGGTGGTTGGTGTCGGTGAGACGTCGGACCGCTTTGTGGAAGATGTCTAGTGTGTGTTGACCGGATTTAGGGCTTGTTCTGGTGGAGGTTAGTGCATGTATTGTCGGTTGGCAATCAATGTAGATGGAGACGTCATGTAGGAGTATTTCACGGCTTAGTAAGTGTAAGGCGAGGGTGCCAGCTATGTTTTCTGCCTCGACGTTGTGGTGAGAGTCACTGGGTCCTAGGTGGTAGCGGAGTGTTCTGACTTGTGTACGTCCATTGCGATATAGAACCGCCGCTGCGCCCACGCCTCCTTCGAGTGTGGAGCCATCCGTGTATATTTTTATGTCTGCGTTGTCGTTGTTGTGTTGTTCTATGGATTTGTCTCTGGAGTTGGGTATGGAGGTGTGGAAAGGGGGGGGGGGTATGTGAGTGTGTTGGGCGTATGGGTTCTATGTCGTGTGGGTCGATATGGAAGAGGTGGGTGAGTGTGTGGAGGGGGGATCTGTGTCTGGCGACGAGGTGTTTCGCACAACGCCGTATAAGAGCGTGTAGTGGGTGTGAGGCGGGGAGGGATGCCATTCTGATGACTGATCTGTGACAAACTTTGTGCATTAGTAAGTCGACGGGCAGAATGCCAGCGTGGAGATCCAGTAGGTCGTTTGGAGTAGTTCTGAGCGCTCCAGTGATGGGTATAGATGCCAGGCGTTGGGTTTTTGTGAGCTCGCGCATCGCTCTGACTGAGCCTTTTCTATGGGTGCCATTTGTCGTCTTGTGGACTGGGGTGTACCAAACGTCGGCTGCATAAGTCATTTTTGGGATAGCCACGGCCGTATATAACCGTCGCATTAGCTTTCTGGGGACGCCTGATTTGGGCCGTGCTATTCTGCGAAAGAGATGGATCCATTTGGTGGTCTTGGCGATAGCGTGTTCTCGCTGTTCGTGCCATCGGAGGTGCTGGTCCATGATGATGCCAAGGAAACGATGTGTCTTGACGGGTTTAATGAGGGTGTCGTTGAGCGCGAGTGGGGGCCTCGAAATGTTGGTGCGCTGTGAGAAGTCTATCAGCGCGAATTTGCTGGTTTCAAATTTAGAATTGTGGTCCTTGGACCAGGTGAAGGCTCCGTCTTGCTTTGTCATGATGTTTTTGATGAGTCTGTTGGTTGTCGTGAAGTTTTTGCCCTCTACGTATATGGCGGCATCGTCTACGAATGCCACAGCGAGTTCGTGTTTGCCTATGGGGATGTCGAGTAAGTCAGCGTTATAGAATAAATATATTATCATGGATATCGGGTCGCCTTGGCCGATGCCATTTTTGAGGAGGATCGGGCCGGAGATATAGTCATCGAAGGCGAGGTGGGTTGTGCGGTCCGTTAGGATGTTGTTGATAAGTTGGATAATGGGTTCGGGGATGCGTCTTTGTCTCATGTTGTGGAGCAGCCGCTCCGTGACCGCGTTCGGAAATGCCCCTTCAATATCCAAAAATAGGATTGCGGCTACTCTTTTGTTCCGCCAAGCATGTTTGATGCGATGAATTAGGACGTGCATGGAGTCGGTAGTGGTTCGTCCGGGTCGCCCGCCGAAGTGGTGGGAGGGTAGGAGTTGGTGTTCTTCGACCATGGTCGTTATGGTTTCTGCGATGATAGATGTCAGTAGTTTTGGGAGGGTATTGAGTAATACGATGGGGCGATAGGCTTTGGGGATGTCATATCTTGGTTTATCCGGTTTGCGTAGCGTGCTGGTGATGGAGTCCTTTTATGGGGCGTAATATATGTTGAGTGTGAGAATGGCGTTGAAGATGTTGTGGATGTGGTCCGAAATGAGTGCTGTGCATTCTTTGAGTACAATGTTGGGGATACCGTCCGGGCCTGGGGCTTTGAAGGGGAGAATTTTGGCGAGGTGTTTGAAGATAAGGTCTTTGGAGATGTGTGTTGTGTAGGGGACTCGATCTGGGTATAAGTAGTCTATTGGGACCGAGGAGTGTTCAGGTGGGGGGGGAAAGAAGGAGTTAGCGATGGCCCGGCTCTTGTCTTCGTTCGACGTTGCGTAAGTTATGTGGCTGTCCGGGTGGATTATTTCCAAGGTGGGGATGGAACACTTGCCGCCGTCTCCTCTGGGGTTGTCACTGATGGGATTGGATACACACTTGTTAATCGTCCAGAGGTCGTCGTCGCTGGCTTCGTCGAGGAAGGCTGACCAGTGCTTTTCTTTGGCTTTGAGGATTTCATTACCGTATAGGTTGCGTGCGGCCCTGTGTTCATCGTGGCTGGGGTGAGCGGCGTCTATTCAGTGCTTATAGGATAGTCGACTTAGCCTGTTTTTATCTCGTTTGAGCTGGTTTAGTTGCGGAGTCCACCATCATTTTGAGTGCGGGCATGGTGTGGAAATGGGGACTACAGCTTTGATAGTTGACTGTAGTACGTTGGTCAGTGTGGATATGGCGCCGTCTAGTTGTTGTTGGGAGGTAATGGGGGCTGTAGGGGGGTGTTGTCGTAGTTGAGTGTCGAGGTGGGTGTGAAAGGTGTCCCAGTTTGTGTTGCGAAAGTTTCGTGATGGTTTGTCAGGTCTTAGTTGTGGGTGGAGAACGATGGAGGTGGATATTGGTATGTGGTCGGTGCCGGTTGGGCGTAGTTCTGGTCTGGTATTACAGGAAAGTATAAGATTGCTTGTTTTGGCGGTGCAGAAGACGTTGTCTGTTCTGGTCCAATTCTTCGTTGCCATGGATTCGAGGGTGGGGAGGTTTTTGGGTAGCGTCATTATCATGTCGCAGTCGGCCGTGGCTTTGATGAGTAGTCTTGCTTGGGCTAGGGCTTTGGCGGTGAACAGGTGATGGTTTCGCTCTTCGTCCCATAGAGGGTGGTGTCTATTGAAGTCGCCGCACCATAGCATATGGTCCGTGTCTTGTTGGTGGAGGGTCGCTTCATGGGTTTGGGCGAAGGTGTGGAGGGTGTTGAGCGTGTCGGAGTGATGGCAATCATTATAAATGTTGAAGATGGAGAAGTTGCCTGTTGGGCTTTTGATTCGGATCGCCGTGAGGTTGTTGGAGCCGTGGATTTTTATCTGTTCCCAGTAGTTGGTGTTGAGTTTGGTGTTAACGAAGATTACTGATCGGGTGGGTGCTTCGGAGGTGAGTCGGTCGGGTGGGTATATGACTCTCCAGTTGTGTGTGGCTTTAGTATTACCGTAGTAGTCGAAGTACGGTTCCTGTATTAGCAGAATGTCGCATTTAGTGTGGATTAGCGAGTTAATGAGATCCCAGTGAGCTTTGGCGGATTTGTTGAGGTTTATTTGCCAGACGATTAGCTGTGTCGGCTGGGGGTGTGGGTGTTCAGGCATTAGTCGAGGGGACTAGGTGGGAAGTACTGCCTGCTTGGTTGTCGTTCTGTGTGGGAATGTGGGGGGGTGGGGCGACGGGGGCGACGAGTGGTTCGTCTCCCCATGCTCGAGAGGGTGGGATGGAGGTGGTGTGATGTGGTGGTGGTTGCTTCTCGAAATTGATAGTGGTTTGTCGGGTGGGTCTGGACTGGTGCCTGGAGGAGGAGGAGGGGGGGGGGGGTTGGTTGCGTGGATGGGGGTTCAGTGGTAGGTCGAAGATGGAGTGGGGAGGGGAGTAGTGTCGTGCAGCCGGGGAGAGAGGGGGGAGTGGGTAGGGAGAACGCTGTCTGTTTGGGATCGTTGAGTTGAAATTAGTAGGGGGGTGACGGTCGGATCGTGTTGGGGGGGTGGCAGTGGTGGAAGGTAAGGAATTGGGAGCTTTGGAGTAATTGTCGGGGTACAGGGATTGGGTCCATTTTTCGGCTGTGGGGAAGTAAGGTAAGAGGTTTTCCGGATTGCGATTATCCACGTCTTTACATTTTTGGATGAATGTAGGACAGTTACGGTCCCAGCTAGTGTGACCGCGTTGCCTGCAGGGAGTGCAGTAGGGGCGTGAGGGGTTGTCGCAGGATGAGGTTCGATGGTGATCTCCACATGTGCCGCAGGTGTCGATATCCGCTGGGCATCGTGCTGCGGTGTGGTTCCATTGATGGCATCGGAGACAGCGTAGGGGTTCTTTTTTGCATTTATTGGCATTAATTCTTTTGTGGCAGACGTAGAAGCCGTTCGCTAGAATTTTGTTGGCCGTTTCGGGGGAGTCGAAGGCGAATATGGCGTGGCCACACGTTTGGTTGGGTGAGCGGTGGTCCTTTGGTTTAATCCAGTTGGCTCGTTTTATGGAGTTTTCAGGTAGGTTGTTGGTTTCTTTGATTTCCCTGAGATGTTCGGGCGTTTCCGGGTCGAAAGTTAGTGGGATGAAGAATGCTAGGATGGCGTGAGTGCGGCGCTTGATTGAAGCGTTGTGTCCAAAGTTGGTGAGGAAGGTGGTGAGGTGTTGGTCGTTGTGTAGCCATAGAGCGGTGTCGTTAGAGTTAGCCTCCAGTAGGATACCTCCGTTTCGTAGTCTGGTGACGCCTAGGAACTTGGATGTAGGAGGGGGGGCTGTGGATTGGAGGGCTGCGTTGGCTTTTTCTGTTAGTTTTGCTAGGCTGATATCTAGCGCCTTTTTCGTTTTGGGCGAGTCTTCGACGTCGAGGAGGAATTGGCGGGCTTGTAACTGTTCTTTGGCTGTTATGCGCGGGTCTTTATGAGTGAGGGTGGGATGTGAGTTTTGGGATAGTACTGCGTCTTTGTATGATGTGGTAGTGGATTCGAGCGTGGTCGAGGTTTTGGTGAGGTTTGCTACCGCTTGTTGTAGTTGGGTTTTGGCGTCTGTGAGGCTGGTTTCGATGTGCTCTGTAATTTTTCCTGAGATGGTTTCCAAAATGGGTTCCATCGCACGTCCGAGGGAGTCGTGAAAGTCTCCCGCCTGTCGTTTAAGCTCAGTTGTAATGGTGTCGACAAAAGTGTCAGTTCTGAGGCTAATTTCTATGGAGTCCAAGAGAATAGCTACCGATCGGATGGCGTTGAGCGTGGTGGGTGTGATGGGGCAATTTTCCATGGTGGTGATTTGTATAAGTATGTCCGAAAGTGTGGGGATGTCGAGGTGTTGTTCGTGGTGGAGGAGTGAGTTGGTGGTGAGGAAGTTGACGGCTTGTGTTTTGGTTTCCGGTTCAGTTTGCGGGGGTGCATTGTTGACGAGGTTGTGTTCTCGTGTAGCGGCGGTTCTCGCTGCCCTTGTTTCTGGGGGGGAAGAGATTACCGTTTGTGGCAACTTACCGCGTTTGTTTTTGGATGGACCCTCGTTGGTGGTTGTCCATTGCCGTATGCCGCTCATGTCTCTTACTTTTAGTCTAATATAGTGTGGGTTGTGCTACACAACAAACAAGGTTCAGGGTTCGCCCAGTGATTTGCCGGAAAAGGCTTGCCATCCCACGGTCAAGCACCTGCTCATGGTAATTCCAGGGTTCACACAATAAATTTATGTAACATTGTCGTGACGTTGGATTCTAAGGTTGTCACATCCTTTTTCGTCTAAGGTTTACATGAGGTTGGTCGAACCCTGGGCGAACCCTGGGGATGATGTAAGCTTTCCCAAACGTCTCAAGTTTTTCTGTCCTTGTCTCTGTGTTAGACTTCTCAAATTCCTTATTTGAATCAATAAAATTTCTCTTGTGCAATCTCCCTCAGTTTCACTAAGATTTCTCACCACAGAAACCAGGACTTGAACCATCCATGAAGGGGCAAGGCTAATATCTCGCAACGAAGAAAATATTATGTCCAAATGGGGCCTGTGGGTACATAGATAATCATTGAGCTATGTAGATACCAGTCATTATAGTGTAACAGTTTAGAGTGTTGTATGACTGATTGGATCATTTCTACAGTGCGAGTTCGAGCCTGCCTGTGGCAAATTTATTTTGGCCTTTTGAGACAATTATGTAATAACTCCTCATTTGACTACGTTGGCTCAGTCGTACAAATAAAGGCTGTGACAGCCAAAGCCGGAAAAGGCTGACCCATGGCATGTCGAACCCTGGGCGAACGTTGGGAAAGACGAACCCTGGCCCAACCCTGGACGTTGCCGGTTGTGTAGTATCAGGGGTGGTATAACGAAGCGCCCGAACTTATGCTGAGGACTCTTTTGGGGTCCCAGCCGGGGTACCACGCGGTAAGAGTTCAAGGACCGTTTTTCTCACTCTAGCTTAAGCACGTCTTTGTAGCCAATTGGAGTCTTGGCGCCAAGTGCTTGTTGATGTTGAAACGCCCGGTAGTTGGGTCATATACCAGCTGCCACTGGATCTTTGATGACAATGAATTGTGGCAGCCATTCCGCTATCAAATTGACTTTGATTGTCCAACCTTTGCTCATAGACTCTGAACGGCAAGTTTATGTTGTCGTGAGTCCCAAACCAGCTGTACTTGTCGACGTCGGGCAACTGCAGAAATATAACTCCACGCATACAAATATAAAATAGTGACTTTGTAGACCTAGAAACAAACGCTCAGCCTGCGAGAAACTATGACAAAAGCAATGTCATTCCCGCGATTGCTCTCAACTACTTCATCCTCGCTCTGCGAATATCACAGGACCTCTATAGGGAACGTCGGTGTATCCAGGGCCTTGCACCGGTTTGTCCGAGTACGGTACCAAGGGAATAATATCGTCCGTCGCTGTTGCCTCATATTTTTGGGCGAGTCTAGCCAGACGTTTCGTGCGGCGTCTTTCAGGACCATTCAGGAAATCGATATTTTCAAAGGAATGGTACGCGCGGTTCGCAAAGTAGGCAATCAACTGTGAATATCAGACATGGGGGGAAAAAAAACTTATGTCAGCAAAAACGGACAAGTGCTGCAAACGGGATATTTTAAGCATTTTGAATTGATACTAACACGTTCGGTTATGTGCAAAACTCCCATTGCAACTGCCATGATGATCAACCTGGTTTTTCAAATATGAAAGAACGTCAGCAGGGTTAGTGCCAACAAAGCTAAGAATATGCTTACAGCAAATGATATTTCGATAGAGTAATCTCCCAAATGAGGGAAGTAGATCCATTGTCCAGACTAACAGGTTTCGAGGACCCCAAGTCAAAAAACGTAAGCGAAACGACGCCGACGCCGACGATGGATCGGCCGATAATGACTGCCCATTCCCAGTTGTCTAAAAAAACAAACACAAAAATGTAGAAATCAGGATTGTGTATTCTCAATAACATGCGATAATATAAAAGAAAGGTTCTACCCACCTCGAGGTAATCCCTTAATCCAAGACGTCAATACTAACGCTAGGATAGTGGATCCCTACGAGTTGACCAATATGTCAACACGTCCGTGAAACAACGGAAGGATGTATAATGCTCACAGCAGCGGGGTAAAACCACAAGGCTGAGGATCCGCGATTTCTTATGATGCCATCTTGAATATCCAAGAATGTGTTCTGGATGTCAGTCGTGTTGGTTACCGTGGAGACGTCGGTGTTGAGGAAGGCGTCTATTTGGGCGGCAAGCAAGGATTCAGAATCTGGTGATACGCCAAGAATCTACAAATAACAGGTAAATCAGAACCCCCCCTGTCATGTCATGGTGCACACAGTATGCGCTTACATCCATGAGGTTAGAGATAAGGGCAATTTCCAACAGCATTTCGAAGGAAGTGACTACATCGGTGTTGTTGTTGTCTGCACCAACCTGAACAGCGGAGTTCAACAGGTCGACCGTGTCATTAAATGATAAGCCGAGTCTTTTCAACAGATCGTCGGATGAAGGGAATTGGGAGGCGGTCGCGTTGATACCAGGATGGGTGTTTGTCCAATTGAAAACTGGCTGTATCGCAGCATTACTCTTCGAGATGGCTTCGATAAGATTCTGGTCAGGCATCGTATAGTCCAGTGAGTTCGCGGTAGACTAGGGTTGAAGTAACCTCACCGTAAATTGCAGCGAAGTGGCGATACCTACCAAATACAAAAAGCATGATAAGATTCAGCACAACTTTGGAGACCTGTGAGAATAAGAATAGGAAAACGAACCTTGCAGAGCAATGATCAAAGCGGACAAAAAACAGAATTGCATAAAAAACCAAGCTAAAGCACGCTTACTCCCGAGTTCTCTCGAACTCCCAGGTGTCGCGAAGTACAGCGAGAAAAAGCTAGTGAAGACCACAGCCGCCGCAACGAAAACCGGTATTCCTTTCCTTCCCAACCCTGCGTTTCCGACGATGGACTGGAAGCCGGTGGTGATTTTGTCCAGACCGGCGCCCAGAATGATGAGAAACAACGTTCCGCTCCGGGCATAGATAGATTCAGTGGAATATTTAACAAAACCGGGTAATCGAAGGGCAAGAAAGTGGCTAGCGATTTCCACCAGGATGGGAAAGTACCACAACACCAGCTTGATAACGGACACAACTTGTGAGGGCGAAGAGTCGTCGTGGCTCGATATTAAGAGTACAAAGAAGGCTCCCATATAGCAAACTGTGGAGAAACCCAGAGATACCATGTGGGTTAGCAGCGAGCTTCGCTTTAGCCCTCTTGCGTGGTAAAAGACTAAAAGTAAAAGTCAACAAAAATGATCGTGAATCAGGGAGGTGTTTTGCTACTGGATGTTTATCGGATTTTTTTTTACTCACTGACAGAGTATTGCAGTAGCAGCAGCAGCCTACTGATTGCCATGACCAGTGATACACCCATGGCGTTCAATTGTGGCAAGCGCTGTTCCCGAAATTTGGTCGCAGCCAATTGAGACAGATCACTCCCTAACTGAGACTGCAAGTCGGCCAGTTTCGTATCATCAGCTGTATTGTCGGACAGCCCATTCGTGATATCAAAATCCTTAGTGAAGGCGGCCAATGCACTGAAGACTATGAGCTGGGCGAACACCCACAAGCGGTGAAGCCAGTCGGCTTGTCGGAACCGCATGTTGTAGACGACTTGTGAGACCCAGATCCACCACACGAAGAGGAAGTAGAGAACGTAGGAGAGGGCGTTGTCCCATTGTAATATAGGCGTCCCATCACTTAAGTGATGGAGAAAGTAGTTTTTTTAGTGACCTAACGTGCGGGAGAGACCAGAATACAGATATGTGGATTACTCACGTTAAACTGGCAAAGGCAGTGGTCATGGCAATTTCCAGGAGCAAGTCTAAGTGTATAGTTGATGAAAAGATGGGCAACCTCCAGAGATAAGTCCCAGCCTAAGCCACGTACCTACCCAAGGAACCTCTTCTGGTGCTTTCACTCTCAATTCACCTATTTCTAGTTCCTAGTGGACCAAAAAACCAGGGGTTGGTTGACTTCAGCTACCAGACATGAACAGTCTTACCTCCTCTGGTTCTTCTCGGTGAACCGCCAACCCATCGCCAAATGGCGACCGAGAAAAAGGAAACGTGTTTTCTTCCCGCTCCTTGCGCAGGGATGCGAGGTCCTCTGATGAGTCTGATCGTTTGGGCATGTTACGCAACACCTGGAATAAGTGTTGAATGATGAGCGTCGGGTCGTGTTATTGGGGAGTGTACACACTGCCCAACCAACTCTTGACTCGTTTTTGAAGGCACCATCGCGATATCGCCTTTATCGGAATTACCGGTTATTTTTGACGTATAATTGAATCACCAGGAGAGCACGGATGAATTGATTCTAAATTTAGCCTTAATGCTGTGGGAATAACATGCCAAATTTGGAAATCGTAGCAACAGCTAACGGAACGCCCATTGTTTCAGCGACCGTATCTCCCGAAACTCCTTCGCCTCGAACTGAAAGCCGTCCAAAGCTATCCTCCATCATTACACTCAATGCCCTGAGCTCACAGCAGAACGCTTAGTTTATGTAAGAAACGCGATGCACAGTATAGCAAGCGGTGATTTCGGATTAAAATAAGTATATAAACATCGAAACAGTCAAAGCCACAGAATATACACCCGTCATCTTTTGAAACAGCCCATCACGGATACCCAGGCCAGCGCTCGACTCGGATTTGGATGAGCTCGTACCATGCTCGACGGCAGCACCACGCCAACAGTACCTCGCAAAACAACTCTCGCAAATCCCACTCCTCTCCATCCCACCACCACCACCACCACCACCACCACCACTCCTTCTCTTCCTCGCCCGGTCTACAACCGCACAAGCCAAACACGCCGGCCACTCGGGGTCCTTGATCTCAGATGAGTTAGCTGGGAATCCCTGTACAGCGACATCGAACGTTTGGTCCAACATTTGCTGGACGACATCACGATCGTATTGTGTCTGCATGGTTGAAGTGTTCGTCAACGGCGCCTGGCCGTTCCGCGGAGGACCACCATTCGCTATGTAGATAATAAGAGGAGCACCGGTGTCGCTGTCACAGCCGAAGAAAGTTGGACGCGTCGTTAGGTTCTGGGCGAGGAATTCGGATGTTGTGGCGGGGACTGGCGGGAATGAATATGCAGAGGGGAATAAGGCCGTGCGTTTTGCGGATGCCTGTTCTCGTGCCCGGTAAGTGCCGCAGATAAATGCAGTTGTACGGGAGTACGTACGATAAGGGAGGTCCCGTTAGCGAAAAGATTGACACCATCCCCTTCCTACAAGTTTTAAGCGTCAACAAGGCTGATATGAGAGACAAGAGATTCAGAAACGGGGTTACATACCACATCGATAGCTAGGATCGTGTCGACATTCCGAGCCTTGACCAACAGAGGCGCCATGGGCAAATCTTGCCCATCTTCGCCACCATCAATCAAAGACAGCAGTTCTTCGTTGGAGGAGATGAAGGTGTCCTTGGCTATTCCAAAAAACGGATTCGGGTACAGGGCGACATCCAGTTCGATGCCCGATTGTGGTATAGTTGCGTTGAGAACATCAATGAGGGGACCGATACCAGAACTATTAAGGGCAGCAGCCTGTTTGTAGAAGAGATGATCAGACATCGCTCTGAAAGACATATATAGACAAGATTCACCGAAGTATTATATTGTTCGAAAAGTTCCGAGGATGTTCCTGTGATATACGCAGCCTGGTCAAAACCTGTAACACAGGATGTCGTATTCCGAGTGCCGAGATACTTTGTAGGAGTGAAGGCAGAAAGCATCGGATCGAAGGATCCCATTTCATCTAAAGAATAATATAAGTCGACTGTCACTCTTTCGGCGATGTTTGTGAATGGGGGTACTCACAGACATTGACCTCGAAAATGGGATTCGACAACGGAATGATCCCTCCAGGAATGAGGTTCGATTGATTGCCGTTCTGCGTTTTCAAGTTGAATGTAACGATCGGGAACGGCAAGGAGTGTGAGAGAAAAGACGGCCTGGACGTCACCAATTGTCATCAGCGTGCAACGAAATGGCAGAGAGCCTGTAATGACCACCCCTTACAATTTGGCGAGACCGGAAAACGTGATTCCAGCACCGTGCAGCGACGTATTACTGAAAAAATCGGTAGGAGACGTCCCATTCACGAAATGTCTCGACAAAGCCCGCGCCCAAATATCAGCGATGGTCACAGGGAATCCAGCTTGGTGCTTTCCCACAATCTCCTCGAGCAACGTTCCAATAAACAGACTATTTGTAGTTTGGTTGTCGTTGGGCTGAATGAGACCGAATTGAGTGTTCCAACCTGAATATTCACCGGGGTTCGAGGAACCGAACACGACGTCATGAACGGTCGGGAAGTTTGCTTGCGCGAGAGACGTGAGGAGCCACGATCCACCGGAGAGGGCAGCATAATAGGTGGTTGCTTGGAGTAAACCACCGGTACCGGCTCTGGCAGAGGATGCGTTCCGACCATCGAGAGCATTTATGACACCGGCTCCAAATATGGCTGCCCTATAGCCTCCTCCACTACCAGCAATGCCAAGAGTTGGGGCATCAGAAGTATGATCGTCCCCGAGAATTTTTGAGACGTATTCGGGCAAAACGACATTGGTGGCCTGCACATTGGCGAGATATGACTTCCAAGCACCAGGCAGAACGTCAGATTTTCGGGATGATATGTAAGCCGCCTCGGCCGCGCTGAGGGTTTGGTGCTTTGCCATATTTCGAACGAGGGAGAACCCATGGGGACAAGGTGCAATCGCGGGAACGTAGGCTGAGGCTGCAGTTTGGGCTGCTGCTGCTGCACTAGTGGTAAATACGAGAACGAGCAAGAACCTTAGGTTCATCATCGTCAACTATATGAAGGCAAAGTTAGTTATACATGGTACGCATCCGCAACTGCGAATGGCACCCAAGGCACGCACCGGTGATGGTTTGGCAAAAGGGAAACTTTTAGGAGTGTTCGAAATGTGCTCGATGCATATGGTGGCCGACGGTCGTTAAATAAATAAAATATAGATCGACACCGCCACGGGAACCTGATGCTTGAAGAGGTTTAGCCTGAGTGCCATCATCGGTCGATGGTAGTCAAACGACCCAACAAACCGGGTTGCAACGCTCCGTCTCCGTGTGAGGTTGTTTAACAGCAAACATCAATGTTCTGACAGGTCGAGTTTCCAACTTCCAAGGACCAAGGCTCTGTCACGGTCACGGTAATGGAGTTTCCGACTTCGCAAGGCTCTGTATACCCACACGGTCGTCCACTGGAATATGAAGTTCAGGCGTTCAAGTTGACCATATAGCGAACGTGAATGATGGTGGCACGCAAATCATTGACCTGTTCATAGAAAGTTCCAACACGGATATCGTGATCAATCACGAAAAATATTTGACGCAATAATATTCGGGATATTTGCTGCCGTACTTGTCATCATGAGATCACCAAGTCCCGGGCCACACAATAATATGTACGTGTTGCTCCGTTGCGCACTAACTGGCCGCACCATGGTCCACCGCTTACTAGTACGCTAGTACGCCAGAGCCCAAACTCCAAACACCGTTTCACGGCGTCTACGGTCTCCATTTACTGAATTTTCTATTTTGTACAGAATCAATATTAGACGGAAACAATATTAGACTGGGAAACAGTAGACCAGCCTAACCTTTAAAGTTGCTCCCCCTAGGCCCCTGGTGAGGAGTGTTTCAAAGGGCCTGTGCCTGTCTTTTTACACGAGCGCATTGCGGGTCGGCGGAAGACATGCATGTAAAACGGTTCGGCCCAGCGGGCGCACGACAACGGTAATATTTGTTGTAAATTTGGCGCGGATTCCGAACGGCCCCAACGGTTGATGCAATGCTGATGACCCATAAATAATATTGAAGACGAGTCAGTTTATATTGAGCATAAGATGAGATCACCACATAGTATACGTAGTACTAGTACAAGTTCATATCCTACATACATGAATCCGACTCCATTCCAAAGATTCTTCAGCATAAGGGGGAGGAAAAAAAATTACACATCCAAAAACCAAACCTAGAATATCGCCAACGCAGTCCCAATCAAAGACTGCAATTCACCGGGCTGCAGAGAAACCTTGCCCGACATCTTGTACTGCGACGCCAAACGCAATACCGTGGTCGCAGCGGAATTCAAAGCTGTACGCAACAAAAGTCGAAAGTTTGTCTCTTAGTCATTTTTTTTATTTAACAAAAAGACAACAACGTTCCGTTACCTTGAACTTTGGCCTGCTTCGCCGAAGGACTCAAGGGCGCCCCGCCATTCTTCTTGTCAAAAAGTTTCCCCGCTTGCGCTACCGCCAGCGCTATCTGTTTTTTTTTTATCATTTCAATGTTTCACGATTACTTCGACGCCATAGAAACGGAAATTAGGGACGAACCAGTTTATCTTGAGGAGAACTTGGAGTTTTTCCTGCAGGTCCAGGTTTCGGGGATGGCGATGGCGATGGCGTCCGCGTCGTCGGACGGCTACTTCCATCAGCTTTTTTGCCTGCCTTGGCCGGGCCTGCTTGCGGACGCTTAGACGGAGTAGGTGCGGTCACCTTGAGTTCTTGCATCGCCCCTACCACTCCACTGACATCAGGTTTATTCGGCTTCGGCTTCTGAGTAGAAGAAGAAGCGGAGGTGGGCGCAATAGGGGACGCCTGCGGCGGCGGCGGTTGGTCGTATTCAGCTGCGGTCATCTTCATAGCTTCTACCGCCGCCGCCATACCGATAGCATCAGGGTCCATTGGCATGTCTGACTCCTGAGCTTCGGAACTGTAAAATCGAACAACACAACAAAGGACGGTTAGAGAGAGAGAGAGACAAAAAAGACAGAACGAGAAGCCAAAAACGGAAAAAAGCAAAACACGCACCCATATGCTCGCGCGTACGCGGCCAGTTGAGCTTCGTGGTCTTTGGGTCCGTAGGGGGGATGATTCACTTGAGCGCTGCTTTGGAGTTGCTGCGCGGCTTGCTCGAAGAGAACTGGGTCGGTATGTTCGTCGTGCGCAGACGCCATTTTCGGGATGTGTGAGAACGGATGAGCTGCTTGGCCTATTTGGACATTCGGTGGAGGGCCGCTTGGAGGTATATATTCTTGTGTCCGGGGACCGCTGGGTGGGGGACCACTTGGAGGCGCGTATTCTTGTCTATAAGGAACATCAACGCCGCCGCCAGGTTGGCCGCCAAGAGAAACATTAGGTCCGCTTGAAGCCGCACTCGAAGCCGCAAGCACTGCTGCTGCTGGGAGAAGAATACTGGTGGCATCAGGTTGACCGCCAGGAGAAACGTTTGGAAGAGGACCACTATGAGGGACAAGTTGTGGTTCTGGGATACGAATGTTGTTGGCATCGGGTGGTCCGTTGAGTGAATCGTACGACGGAGGACGATTTTCGGTGAGATAGTTGTTGTAATCAGGCATTTGAATGATCGGATCTACGCCCTACAGAATTCGGGGGCGAGGCTCAGCGATTGAGACCCATAACAGACTATTGATTTATGCCGCTCACAATTGTGCCTTGACTCCATACTCCCGATTGAGGATCAATTTGGGGGCGTTGTTCTTGAGCCGGATATCTACAGGTTTTCCCTGATAAGCCCCGTACCCCTCATAAAAAGGGCATCATTTACGGTTCATTCTGTACTTCAGGAATACGAACGATTCTTGCCGGGTGTGCACCACAAGTAGAAGGTGCATCATGATGACCACAAGAATGCGCGGTTTGAAGGTGACACGCAGGTGCTTGGTGATACTGTCCACCACCACCCACATTTGCCTTCATCCCTGGGAATTGCTTCTCAAAGTCGGCGTCCGACAAGAAATCGGCTGGATCGAAATGCGCTTTCCCGTGCGTGGCAGCAGCAGCGTGAGAAGGCGGAGCACTGGGAGCAGTGTGAACCGCAGTGGCGCAGTGCGATGCAGCCGCATGAGGATGGTGATCATGATGGGAGCACTGATGAGTCTGGCCCGAAGCCTCATGCTGATCGTGACGGTGATGAAACAATTTGCGCTGGGATTATCACAAAGTGGATCATCAACGGGAGATCACAAAATACAGCCAGCAATGGTCTTACCATGGCGTTCAGCTGGAATCTGTGTGAGGGAGTAGATTGAAGACCAACTTGAAGGTCAGACTGAGTGGCTTGATAAGACTGGCTTCACCGGCGAACTCGGCCGACAAAGCCTTCGCACCATAAATGAACCGTGACCGCGTGACCGGTGACCGGTGACCGCGTCATGAACCGCGCGATGGCATGCTTATGTGTAAAACCCATCATGGCGAATTCGATGCATACATCGCCCTTGATATCAAGGATTACTATGCGCCCTTCCCTTCCCTATTCATAATCCATGAGATGCGCGTCCGTGGGTTTCACCCCTTTCAGCCTGTTGTCCCAACCGTCCCCGATGTCATCCCTTGGCAAGACTGGATTTTGTCGAACGACGTGTTTGACAACGCCTCAGATTCTTTCAAACGTGACCGGCCACCGGCCAACCACAACCACAGCTTCTCTGCGCACGCACAGCTGCCGTTTCACCCTACGACGACGAACGCGGGCGGTGCATCATCAAGTCAACGTGCCCTGGCGCTGAACGCAGATGTCATCGCTGAAATCCTCGCAGCCACGCGTGCCATGCCATCGTGGAAGGCCTGCCAGGTTCAGGGCACGAGCTGGACTGGCACAGCGGAAGAAAACATCCAGAAATATGCCTCTTCTATTGGTGCCTAAGAGTGTTGACCTCCTTGATTTTTGTCCCTGTAGAGCCAAACAAGCTTTTAGCTGACTCGCCCGATCCAGCTTTGAGCACTTTTCTGCGCTTTCCAGTGCTTTCCGCCATCTTCTGCCTTTTCATCCTAGCTTATACTTTTTTGATAATGCTTTTGATTTCGAGCTCATTGGGTTAATTCTATTGCTACGGCGCAGCACCTCCAAAATTCGATACACTGTATCTCTTCAGATCCTTTGGTTTGTATGCGTATTGTGTTCGGAGTAAGCCCGAGTCCCCGGGCTTCTCAAAACCAAGGCTGAAAACGCTGAAGCGTAGTTGGGAGCGACATGTGCGGGCTGAGGGCTTCTGGACCAGTTGTGACACAGCGGACGCCTCGAACGAGGGTGGTGACGAGTGTGGCATTGTGGCGGTGGGCACGGTGGACCGAGGCCTCGGCGTCTCCTGAGGGAACATACCGGTAGTGACCTGGCGATGGCGTTGGATGAGAGCAGCAGTTGGTCTCGGTGCGGGTATTTGCGTTCACGGTCGCGTAGCAGATGTGTTGGGCGAAGGCGACGTGGTGGAGGTGCGTCGACGGTGTTCGGGCTTGGGTGTGGGAACGTTGGGGCGTGCGCACCATCTGTTGCGTTCCGTTCGTAGCTGGGCCAAGCTGGCTACTTTCGGCCTGTTTTACAAGTCTCCCAAACGCATCCGGTCCGTGCGCTCGTTCGGAACTGGGCCGAGACTAAGGGTCCTGAGGACGCGGCCACTGTAGGATGACACGATGGACGACGGGCAAAACAAGGAGAAAGGAAGAAACTGAAGAAACCTGAGAGGGAGAAGGTGCCAGAGAAGGTGCAAATAGTACGGGTGTCGACGAGCAGCTTTGAAGCTAGCGCTCTGAGCTCTGGGATCCCGTTGGGAAAGCCGAAGACGGTCGGAAAGAAGCAAATTATTCTCTGGATGGGGCTCATGTCAATCTGCTGCGCGGCGAGTCTACTGCAGTCAGCAACCTTCTTTCATCCCCAACTGATGCAGGCACGCATACATGGGGTGGGCCCTCATCTTTGGGAGGAAGGTGGCCTGGATGAGCAGACAAAGCTTGGAAGGGCAGCAGCGGGCCCTACTGTTAGAGGTCTTCCCGCAGGTGAGCGTTTTCCCGATCGTCACTGCAGAGGAGGCGGGCATGAAGCACCACAGGAAATAGTGATAATCGACCTGTAAGGAGGCTGTGCCCGCGACCGGATTCCGAGCCGCTGCTGGAGAAAGGGACGCCGCAGAGGAGATACGAGGACGGGGATGGTGGTTCTTTGTGTCGTTTGTCCTCCTGGATGAGGAGAAGAATGTCATCTGAGTCCACGATACAAACGTCGGTTTTCGTATGACAGCGAAATCGTCAACTGCGGACTCCTGTGCGCATGCAGGAACGGGATCCATTGCTAAATCCATATAGCGTAGGAGTTTATAGTTTGCGACTGCGACGTTCAAGTTGTCCAGGACTAGAATCTCACCGGGCATAAGGTGCCGAAAAAACGTGGCCTTTCTGGCGGTGTGGGACTTGAACAGCTCCGGTGACCGGGTGTTGCACAGATGGATTCTTCCAAGAAGCCACATAATCTGTCGTCAGCCTGACACACCCACCTCCTACGATCCTGGTGGTCTTTTTCTCTTTTTTTTCCATCCCAGACACTCAGATATTCCTTTGGGAAGATGCCTTCTCTCATAACTGTATAATTTTCCCCCGTTGCCTTGACGATTTAGTTGAAAAAGTTTTCAGACTATTGAAGATTTCAATCCCTTGATTCTCTACTCGCCTGGATGGAGGCAGGGCAATAGCTCTACAGATGGCCTCGCTAGCAAGTTTGTCTTCGAGCCTAACCCCACTCACCGTAACTTGCTGACGTGCACGCACGCACACACACAACAGCTACTCTGCCAGCGCCTTTACGGCGTCGCCAGTCGCGAGTGTATCGGCTTCTTTTACTTTTCGAGGAACCTCAGTGACAATATTTGGGGCAAAAAGAGGCAATCACGGTCCTTACACCGTTAGTGTCGATGGCACTGTGGCCTCCTTGAACGGCTTTTCGAGCGTGGAGACATTCCAAGTACCCCTTTACTCTCAAACTGGCATGCAAGCGGGCGAGCACACAGTCACTATCACTAATGGTAACGGGGTTACCTGGTTAGACATCGACTTCGTGAGTGTTTTGCTGGTTGGTTCATTGCCTAGGTCCAGGGTGGCTAAGAAAACACCGCCACGGTAGATTACTTGGTCGAATGACATTGGACAGAGTACCGATAAACTCTTGAATACTCTGGTGGATGACACAGACCCTCAATTTCTCTATCAACCGTCATCAGCTTGGTCCGACAACCCTCCCCACTTGGGCAGCTTCAGCGGTGGATCTGGACAGTAAGTTAAGCTGCTGCTATTCCATGGTTCTGTTTCTGATATTAGTGATGATGATGATAGCTCTACTGCTTCCCAAGGCGCTACCGTTGACTTCAAGTTTACTGTGAGTTCATTTTTCGAGTCGTTGTTGTTGCATTCAACTTATTTCTTTTGCAGGGTTAGGTGTTCTGTTGCCAGCCTTGTCGGGAAGCTGATTGTTCTTCAGGTGATGCGGTGGAATTGTATGGCACCGTCGGACCGAACAATTCCCCTTACTCTGTACAAGTCGATGGAGGACCATTGTCTAACTTCTCTGCCACAAAAGACTTGTTCGTTCCGCAAGTGTTGCTGTGTCGCGCAGATAATCTGGGATCCGGTAGTCATACGGTACAATTGCAGAACAATCAGGCATCACCGGAGCAGGTTCTCCAGATCGACTACGCGCTTGTCTTTACGGCTAGTTCGGGGTCAACATCCGTCAAGTGAGTTCCTGTTGTTTTGGGGAATAAATTTATTATAACTGGGGTTTATTATTTTAGTAACGGGGTATCTAGTAGTGGAATTAGGTATGTGATGACGCCTTGCGATGTTTGCCGTCCTTCTTACCTTGTATATATTTCTGGAATTCCGACAGGTTGAGTACAGGTGGCCTCGCTGGTATTGTCGTCGCATTTGCTGTTCTCCTGGCTTCTATGCTCGGCATGTATATATTCCTACGACGGAAGTGGAGAATGAGGCCATCGGAACTGGAGACCAACTACTCCAAAGTGCCTACTGTCAGTCAGGAGAACACACCGGCATCGGTCACTGCGACGACATTTACGGACCAAGCTCGGCATGCAACTTCTCCATCTACTGACTCGCGGAGTCTGGTGAGTTTTTTTCCGAACACAACGAAAAAGGAAAGACTTTTTTTAAAAAAAAAAAAAAACATAACCCAGTCTGGTAACTCGGCGGTCGTTCCGTATCCTCCAATGTTGACAAGCCAGTCAAGTTCCCAAAAGGGCAGCCGGACGCTTACTACTGTGAATCCCATGCCGTCTCTTCCTGCAGGGCCATCGCTCTCGCAAATCGAACAGCCTGCAGGTGACACTGACAGTGCGGCAGATCAAGGTTATGGGGTTGCACGCACCCAGGCACCACCGAATTATTCACAGGCGATGGGGAAGGTGTAAGTAGCACTAGGCATGAAGCTTCGGGACAGTTTGTATGATAAATAATGTTCGTATAAGTAACCTGCAAGGGTGCCACTATTTCGTGCTGTGCAAAACTTTTGGTAGCCTGTTAGTGATCTTGGCACTCACAGGAGACCGACGAGGATTTTTTGTGATCAAATATTATGCAAATATCCAGTCATATTTTATTGCTATTTTCATATATAATGACATTTTGAAAAACAAATCTTTTCAAGAAGGAGGTCCTAGTAAAATGATAAGTTGTGAAATACTGCACCAAATTACATAGTCTAAGAGGGACAGTTTGTCTATGTTCTAAGGGCCATCTTTCCCTCTATTTACAATCTCAAAATATGTGTTATATAAAAAGTTATAGGTGAATTGTTGATTTGAGTCATTGCAACTTGTACAATGAATATCTTTACAAGAAATGCTTGGATTGGCATGGTTGTAGAGAGAAAGTTGTTCTATTTTTCAAGGGCTACAAGGGCCCATACCGCGTTTTTCTGTACTTTGAAATTTCGAAGGAGAATTACACAAAAACAACCTCTGTATAAATAACATTACAATAATCTGCTAAAGTCCAAAATACAAGAAAACACGGTATGGGCCCTTGTAGCCCTTGGAAAATAGAACAACTTTCTCTCTACAACCATGCCAATCCAAGCATTTCTTGTAAAGATATTCATTGTACAAGTTGCAATGACTCAAATCAACAATTCACCTATAACTTTTTATATAACACATATTTTGAGATTGTAAATAGAGGGAAAGATGGCCCTTAGAACATAGACAAACCGTCCCTCTTAGACTATGTAATTTGGTGCAGTATTTCACAACTTATCATTTTACTAGGACCTCCTTCTTGAAAAGATTTGTTTTTCAAAATGTCATTATATATGAAAATAGCAATAAATCTATTTGCATTGTTATCTTGGTTGTGAAAATATTGTGTTATCTAAATGTGGTATTCATATGGAAAATAGTGAATACAGAAAATACAATTATTTATATCTTTGTTGTTTTCATTATTGTGTACATGTATTCAGAAAAAAGAAAAAGACCCAAATATTTAGAATTTCTGGCCGAATATCTGTGGATCTTATTGTCAGGCAGATATTTGGTCTCCAGATAATTCAGGCACAAGCCAGGTCCCAATTATCTGGAGACCTAATAGTCTAAAATTCTGCCCTCACAATAAAAGCCATAGATATCAGTCTATAAATCCTAAATATTTGACTCATTTTCTCTTTTATGAATACATGTTCACAATAATGAAAACAATAAAGGCCTAAATAATTGTAATTTCTATATGCACTATTTTCTGTATGAATACCACTTTCAGATAATATTATTTTCTGCCACATTTTTTACAAGTGAGATAACAACACAAGTAGTTTCAAAATGTGACGGGATATCTGTGTATTATTTGATGGCAAAAAATCCTCATCCATCTCCTGTGTCACTGAAATTTTTTAAGTTTAAGAAAATTTAAAGTAATTATTTATTGTGCTTGTCACATGACTGGGTGTGTGACAAATATAACTCAATTGAACATGAAACTTTGAATTGACATAACTCAATCAAGTCTGCATGAATTGACATGAAATTTGAAATAGAAGTTGTTGTATATATTGCCTTGGTGTTGGTAGTGTAAAATAGACCAATTTTTGGCTTCTTGAAGTTTACATTTTGGATGCTTTTAGATGATCTTCAACCCAATATGGCCATAAGATATGGAGAATCAAATGGCATAGTTTAAAATTGTGATATACACCTGCCTCAACATATCTTTGGAGTGTTCTCAAATTCTTAGAACAATCTGGCATCATTCAGAATGATAGCAGCTGTTGGATCTCTGGGCACCCACAACATATTCAGTAGTGTAACAGCTGCCATTGTTCAGAATTATACCAGCTTGTTTCAAGAACTTGTATTATGTTTTTCAACTCCACAACTCCGATCCAACTCTGTTATCCACCATGATGATTCTGCATTACCACACCTTCCTTTTTTCATTTCCTTTTGCCTTTTGCCTTCTTTTGGGCATTATTGTTTATTCTTGTTCTTGTCTCCTTTTTATCCTTTCTTCTAGAACAATCCAGACCAACCATGGACACATCTCCACGTGACCTTGCTGTACCCAAATAGTCCCCTTGCCAATGGACATCACTCTCATTGTCCTTGCTGTACAACATACTGTCGTCCCAAACCAATACACAATGGCGATCCTCACCAAACAGTTTATAACTGTGATGATCATTGGTGCCATAGCGATCACCTTCCTGATTGGTTTCTACATCATCATGATTTGCCTCTGGAAAAGGCAACCTTCCTTCATTGATGAAACCAACATCTGCCTCAACAGTATACCAAAACATAATTGACTGGTGCCATAGCGATCACCTTCCTGATTGGTTTCTACATCATCATGATTTGCCTCTGGAAAAGGCAACCTTCCTTCATTGATGAAACCAACATCTGCCTCAACAGTATACCAAAACATAATTGACAATTTCCATTTCCAGATATGTGGTTTCCACTTTTGTATCCCATGCCTACCATTATCCTCTCTGACTATCTGATGACATTCCTCACCTGCATGTATACTCTAAACAATCCTTGATCACAAGACATTTCACTGTTCCCTCTAACCTGACCATCGCTGAAACACACACCTTCAGACATTGACCACAGACCATGCAACTTCCCAATACAGTGAACCAACCCCTATTGTGTATTGTTCACATGTCATTGCTTCAATGCAGTACCAGAATACTTGTTCCCACAGCTTGTCACCTGTGCCATGACTTGAAACCTGGACCCACATTCATTAATCCTTTTTCATTCTAACCTTGATACCTCCCACACTCATTTATAACAATACCCTTTCTTGGACAAATACCAACATGAGGTGGACCTCATTGTTCCACACACAGGACAAGACATCGCCCCTCAATATGTCATTGACACAGACATCGTCATCCAGCACAGCATACACTGTTTGCATGTCTATCCTCAATTATCCCACCGTCCTAGTTGGTTTTTCCCCAGCACATTCCTTTGTTTTCTTTCATACCGACCTTGCCGCTATATCCACACTACCTCAAGACACTCCCTTCACCAATCCCACACTGGACAATGCCTCTCTCCAACCTGACCATGCAATGCACTTTCCAGACTGTGCACTTGCCCATTACAGCAAGTGTAGACCCCAAATTGGCAATTCTGCATATCACATGATCTGATGACAAATCATCCAAGTCATCCGGACCTCTTCCATCCCTCAATGACACCCAGGCCTCCAGTTGGATCACGAGAACATCGACATGAGGACGCCTCATGTCTGCCTCATGGTGAACACATGTGTAGTTTGACTTACTGTAGCCTCATGGTTGGACTTCTGTTTACCTCTCCTCAAGACCAGTCACTATATCTACTGTTCTTGTAGTTGGTTGGGACTTTTTCTTCTTTTCTCTTCTTTACATTGTAGTAGGGACTAGGGTCCCTACTGGGTGCCTCAGTGGTCTCGGGTGGTGTGACAAGCTGAAGTCTCATAAGCTATTTACACAAAAGGTAATCCTATGGAATGTGGGAACAGTCACGTGATCTACTAGTAGTAGTGGGGCACTACCCACTACTACATGTACCCCCCTTGAAAAAAACAGTGGCATCCTCGCCACTGTGAAGCCAAAAGACCAACACTTACAAAACTCCCAAACTCCAACTCAAAACTCTGACTCTGTCAAGGACTTATGAAACGCTGCCAACAGGTATGCCCCCTGGTGGACGCCACCACCAGCTCAAGATACCATTCATCGACCAAATCGCCTGTGCTCAGAGCGTAACTCTTGAAAAAACGTGGGAGACTTCATAGCGTGGTGTGGCAAAGGTGGGGGTACGAAGATGACTGGATTTGGGTGAATGCAGATGGGGAACTAGGAAAGACTAGGTATTAATGGCAAAGACATGGAAAGGCTCTGGGGGTCTCAAAATGGAGGAGGTCGCTCATGTGGGGTGGCAACAGGATACTTGATGCTTTAGAACATAGAACGCATGAAGAGTTGAGGAAATATCTAAAATGGGGGGGGGGACTCAAAATGGGCGTTGGGGTGTCCAGAGGGTGCAGGAATGGTGCTCTTGGGGTGATGACAGGGTGCTCAGTGCTTTGCAGCATGGGATGAGGATGCGGGGAGCTGGGCAAGTGCGTTCGCATGGGTGGGTGGTGAAAAACCGGGGTCGACTGACGACGATGCCGTGGGTCCATGAGGTGGCCATAAAGGCCGGCGACCATTCGTTTGGGATGGTGTGAGGGGATGGGGGCTTTTGGAATGCCGTGTGAGGGTCCGTGGGGTTGGGTGGGTGGACTGAATGGCCTGAGTATGCGAAAGACAGGGGCTAAGGGCATGGTGACGTGGCGAATCCATGGGTGGCCGTAAAGGCTGGCGAACATTCGTTTGGAATTGTGTGAGTGAACAGGGATGTCTGGTATGTGGAACGGGGGTTCGTGGGGCTGACCGCGTGTGCTGAGGGGCTTGGGTACACGGAGAACAGGGTCAAACTTCGGTGACATGGTGAAATGTGGGGGCTCTAAAATGGTGAGGTTGGCTCATGTGGGGCATACACGGGGGTGCACGGGGCTCTAGGACGTGTGTTGTGAGTGCTAAGGGCGCTTTGAGCGCGCGTACATTGCTTGAGAACTGTAAAAAAATGTTTTGGAATACTGTGATGCGGAAAAGGTATCCTCGCTGTGAAGATGCGTGTGATTGGTGCAACACAGCTTAGCGTGGGTCTTGGGGGCATTTATCGTAGGCATGGGGGCTCTTACGAGTGTGTCTTGGTGGTGAACTGTGAAAAATGTCGCTTGAACACGGTGACGTGGCGGTGTGCGTGTTGGCTGTTTTGCCCCATAAAAGGAGCGGTGATGGCGCTTCGTGAGACGTGAGGGCTTGTGGGCTATCTAACGAGTACGCTGGTGGCCATGTGGCCAGCTGTGGACAAAAAAATGGGCACTGCCCTAGAACTGGGTGGTGAGACCATGTGAAAAAACTGTAGGCTCAAGAAAACAAGTAAAAAAGCTCAAAAAGGGCTCAAAAAAGCTGGAGAATGGTGAGAACAGCAAGGGTGAGACGAATCACACTCTCATCACCAGGTGTAGTAGGGACTAGGGTCCCTACTGGGTGCCTCAGTGGTCTCAGGTGGTGTGACAAGCTGAAGTCTCATAAGCTATCTACACAAAAGGTAATCCTACGGAATGTGGGAACAGTCACGTGATCTACTAGTAGTAGTGGGGCACTACCCACTACTACAACATTTAGTCTGGTTCTTGGGGCAGACCCTCTTATCTTGGGTAACCCCCATGGCTCGCAATGACATTAGACTATGACCCCCCTCTTAGCAGTATTGCCTTAGTTGTATGCAACAATGAAAACTGCTGTCCTCCCCCTGGAAACTGACCCCCTAGTTAAGTTGATTGTTGCTGGAGCCCACTGAAGAAGTGATCCATAACAACTTGGAAGCACTGAGAAGACATGCTGGGGTAGGTGTATGTCACAATTTTACACCATGCCATTTGATTCTCTACATGTTGTGGTCATATTACTGTGAAGATCACCTAAAATCACCCAAAATGTGAATTTCAAGAAGCTGAAAATTGGACTATTTCACACTACCAACACTGAGGCAATATATACAATGACTTCTATTTCAAATTTCATGTCAATCCATGCAGGATTGATTTAGTTATGTCAATTCAATGTTTCATGTTCAATTGAGTTATATTTGTCACACCACCAAGTCATGTGATAAGAAAAATAACTTGTGAAATACTAATTTGGAAAGTTGTACCATTTTTGAATGGCCATCAGCTCCACTAATCAACTCTGCTTAAGGAGCACATGAATAGCCAGATATCAGAGCTTGTTCTGTCCAGCTTGAAGCCAGGAGAGAACAAGTCCATATGAATTTTGTGTGTACAATTGGTGTAACAAAAACAATGTACAGGGAGGGAAGGTGGGATAACTTTGAGAATAAAAAATAATTTGTTAGGATCTGAGTGAGTGATTTGATGAACATTGAAATAAGGAAACTGAAGATTTCGAGTACACTACCTGGGTGATGTGATGTGGTGAGCAATGAGGAGGTATTAGACATTCAAACTGATCTCATCCCATTATATATTACATAATCCATCAGTTCATATTTGCAGATCCCTTATTTAGACATCTCAGTATTGCCATACAATAATACTGAGATATACAGATGCCTGACAAAAGTTTTGTCCATGTGCACTCAATATTACATGTGCCCACACTGAAAACACTCCACTATGATAGAAGAACCTCTTTGTTGCTACTTTAATAATGTGTAGACCCTCCTTTCACCTCTAGCAAAGCCTTTACATGATTTGGCATACTCTCTATTAGATGGTGCAGCAGTTGCTGCTAGCTCCTAGGACCCCAGAGACCCTTAGCCAGTAGATTCTCTTTCCTGTAGTAGCTTAGTCATCCATTCCAGGGTTTTCCCCAGCTTCTCCCTCCCAGCCGCGGCTCCTCCTGAGCCTTTCCCCTGAGGTCTGGAGAGTCGTTCTCCAACGGTTAATAAAATCAATATCAATCTTTTCCCACTCTTCTAACAACGCCTCCTGCAACTTTGTGGCATTTTGAGGAATTTGGGGCCACCTGTTAACCCCAACCTTTAGTTTTTTCCAAATGTGCTCGATTGGATTCATATCAGGGGACTGTGCTGGATGGAAAATAGTTTCCATGGATTGCACATTCTGGAATTCTTTGGCAAGTCAAGACCAATGAACCGGTGCTCCATCCTCCATCACTTTTGCAATGCCTCGCTCCTCATAAATCTCCAAATAAAAGTCCCACAATGGTCCCACGAGTATCAGGTCCATGTAGTTGGCACCAGTCCGTCGATCCTTGGGCAGAAAGACAATTGGACCCTTCCAATTGTATGCAATGCATCCCCACACCATTACACTTGTTTGGCCAGATTTAAATGTTGGAACCAGGCACTTTTCATCATAAGCCTCACCAGGATACCTCCAAACACAACAAACTTGTGAATTTATCCCGAACTCGATGGTAGTGTTGCCACGACTATAGTTGGTCACTTTTCTTTTCTCTGCTCTACTGCCTTCAATAAAATACATAAAAATATAAAGAAAATTTCGAGGGGTAGCCTCTACATAGGTCTTGAGTTAGTACACTTAAACCTTTCTGTAATATGTAACCCATCATTGGATAAGTGACCAACTATGGTTTTTAGTCGCGACTAACATAGTCGCGACTAAAAACCATAGTTGGTCACTTATCCAATGATGGGTTACATATTACAGAAAGGTTTAAGTGTACTAACTCAAGACCTATGTAGAGGCTACCCCTCGAAATTTTCTTTATATTTTTATGTATTTTATTGAAGGCAGTAGAGCAGAGAAAAGAAAAGTGACCAACTATAGTCGTGGCAACACTACTCGATGGAACTTTCATCAGTCCAGATGATCTTTGTCCACTCTTCAGCACCCCATGACTTCGTCTCTTCAGCCCATGCCAACCTCTGCTTCCTGTGATCTGGCTTGAGGAAGGGTTTTTCCCAAGCAATACAAGAAGAGATTCCAATGTTTTCAAGGGTCCTACACATAGTCCTTGCTGACACCAAGGCTAGAGAGGTTACATTGACAGCATTTGTCAAGTCAGCCAGCATTAAATGCTGATTTCCCTGAACCATTTGGGCTAAGTGATGGAATGTTCTCTCATCAACCTTCTTGGGCCGCCCCAATTGAGGAAGGTCATCATTGTGACCATGCATATGGTAGTTATTGACAATGCGGCAGACAGTCCAAATGAAGTAGCGAAATGTCATGGCAATTGCACTAGTGGGGATACACTGTTGAAACATGAGAAACATGGCATGTCATGCCTCAGGTGTGGTATTTTGGTCTCCCAATTCTTTGGGCATGGTTGATCAGAATAAAATTATGATACGCGTCAACAAAGTAGTAAATGCATCAATGTAATCATGTGATCGGTCAAAACTTTTGTCAGGCATCTGTACATTACACCTTCACCTTCCCTTATAACATAGGCTAACACATTCATTAGATTATCCCACTCTTAGGTATTATTAATAATAGTATTGCCATACAACAATAATGAGATATTATCCCATTCTTAGTCAATTGGTTCACTGCCTCCAATAGGTTATGAGCCCTGAAGCTGTGACTTTGTCGAGTTCCTCTGCAATCAAGCTAGTCAATCTCCCCAAGCTGAAAGATGATGGTTCAAATTGGATCACATACAAGGAGAGAATTCAGAACATGCTGACTCATAAGGGCTTCAGATGACATGTTACCGGCACAGCACAAAGACCAATTGAATTAGAATCAAGAGATGGAGAACTTTTCTTACCTGGCGGGATGGCACCACTCACAGATGAAATTGATGAGCATGAGAAAAAGGCCGACAAGTACGCCCAAAAGGCAGCCTCAGTTTGAGAAGTCATTTATGAAACAATCACCAAATCAACTATTCTCCAAGTGAAAAATGAAACTACAGCAGCCCTCATTTGGCAGAAACTAACAACAATTTTTGAGGGCAAGGGTGACATGGTCCAGATGGACCTCCTCAACAAACTCCAAAACATGTCTTGCTCCGAAGATGCAGACGTTCATCGTAATCTATCAGATATGCTTGAGATCAAAGAAGAGCTGGCTGGAATGGGAATGTCACTCACTGATACCCAATTCTCAGCTATCATTCGCAGCTCCTTACCCCCTAGCTACCAACCACTCCTCACTGCGATGAGTACAGCTGCCTGACTCACTGGAAAACCCTTTTCCAGCAATGTTTTGATCCAAGAGGTCAATGAAGAAGCTGACCAACAGAGGGTAGCAAAGAACACCAACAAAGTGGCCAAGAACACTGCCATGGCCACCTCACAGAGGCCAAAAAGTCAAAAAGGAAAACCAAGCGGAAAACAATGCACTAACTGCAAAAGACATGGACACAAGGATAAGGACTGCTATCAGCCAGGGGGAGTCAAGGAGGGACAGGCACTGTGGCAGAAGAGGACAAATGAGAAGACAGCAAATGCTGTGGAGGCAAACGAGGATGAGAACATTGCCTTGGTTGTCATACCAGGCCCAGATGATGGGATAGAAAATGTCACACTGGCTGTTACCTCTGACATCCATATGGAAGCCGAGGCCTTAGCAGCCTCACCAGAACACCCCAGCATCATCATAGAAGTGGCACATCCAGATACTTCTCCCCCAGATCATGCTAAGTTCACCAACCTCATCACTATACACACCTTACTGCATATTAGGGACTACCATGGATGCCGGTCATCCGGATGAACATCCACGGATGACATAAGTGGATGGATATATATGGATATGGATGTGAGGTCACGGATATCCACGGATATCCGGATGCTTATCTTCTCCAACTCCTTGTCCAGCTCCTCCTGTGGCTCCTCTCGTCTACTTCCTGTGACACCCTGTGCCGTGACCGTCTCTCCTGCCCAAACATGGTCATTTGGACCATCACCACGGTGACACCACCACCAGAGTTACTTGTGACACAACAGCCACCCACAGCCACCCCTCCCATTCAAACACAAGGCGGAGGGTCATTTGGACACCACCACCACCACCTCATCCTCCTCCTGGGGCGCTTTGGACAATGCCAGCCCACAGCCACCCTCCCTCGCATTCAAGCGCGAGCTCGAGGGTCGTTTGAACCTCACCACCACCCACCCACCTCCTCCTCCCTCGCGAGTTGGGGAACACCAGCCCACCGCCACCCTCTCTCGCATTCAAACACGAGCCGGAGGTTCGTTGGAACCTCACCACCACCCTCCCTCACGAGCTGGGGGACTTCGGAGTCTGGACAACGCAAGCGGCCAGCCCACCGCCACCTTCCCTCGCATTCAAACGCGAGCCGGAGGTTCGTTGGAACGTCACCACCACCACCCTCCCTCACGAGCTGGGGGACTTCGGATGACGCCAGCGGCCAGCCCACGGCCACCCTCCCTCGCATTCAAACGCGAGCCAGAGGTTCGTTGGAATCTCACCACCACATCTGCCACCCACCTCCTCCTCCCTCGCGAGTTGGGGAATGCCAGCCCACTGCCACCCTCCCTCACATTCAAACGCGAGCCGGAGGTTCGTTGGAACACCCTCGAAAATTCCAATAAAATAACGCGACAGCAACGTCTTCATCAATGCCCACGAATCCTTTTTTATTATATAAATGTTTATGCTGCATGTTTTTTTAATGTCACGACAACTGCCCAGCCCTACGGACCGACACCCAACCCCGATGTCATCCATTGGAGACTCCCCAATCGACCAGCAGGGAGATATTTCAGAGTGGCCATCGTCTTCCTCACGAAACCGAGTCTCCGAGGGTTCTGACGGGTATCCATCTTGGCTCTCCAAACGACCTTTACATCCACCGCCCACTTCAACTCTCCAATCATCTTACGCTGAGCCTGGTCCGAGTGAGCATTTTATTGGGGGCAGACAACCAACCCCACGCTCTGTCCGGATCGTCAGCTTGCAGGACACTGCGGATGGCGACAAGGATCACTACGGACGGCGACAAGGATCACTACGGACGGCGTGAGCCAACTGATCACACACGGGTTGGCAATCCTTCACACGCCCAAGTCTGGTCCCGCGCGACAACCGCCGGAGATCGGCCTTTGGGTCATGAACGGCCATGGCTGCGTGGGAGTTTGTGGGCCACGGTATCACTGGGAAGAAGAGGAGGCCGAGAAAAACATAGCCACTCACGATGATACAGGCTCGGAGGCTGACGCCCTTCCTTGGACCTGGAGAGAATGTACATGCATCCGCATCCAGGATGCGTATGATTTCTGCATGACCGTCAAGCCACCAAAATTGGGCATGGGGAAGCGGGAGGTCTTGGATGCGAGCGAGTTGCTGGGGCCCTCACCTGCCTCCGTCATTCCCTTCGAGGGCATGGAGCAGGTGCTCACTGTTGTTGGTTTCCCTTCTTTGCCGGCTCCTGCGCGGCGAGGGGTGCTTTCTGAAGAATTGTTTACCAGACCCGAGGGTGAGGTATTGGCATCCAGATCGTGTCCTCCCTCGCGAGTTGGGGAACCCTCCCTCACGAGTTGGGGAACCCTCCCTCGCATTCAAATGCGAGCCAGAGGTTCATTGGAACCTCACCACCACCACCTTACCTCCTCCCTCACGAGCGGGGGGACTTCAGACAACGCCAGCCCACTGCCACCCTCCCTCGCATTCAAACGCGAGCTGGAGGTTCGTTGGAACCTCACCACCACCACTACCACCACCCACTACCCCCTCGGGAACGCTAGCCCACCACCACCATCCCTCGCATTCAAATGCGAGCCGGATGGTCATCGGAACCTCACCACCACCTCCCTCACGAGTTGGGGACCTTCGGACAATGCCAGCCCACCACCACCCTCTCTCGCATCCAAACACAAGCTGGGTGGTTTGGACTCTCACCCCAAAATTATCTGTGTGTAGTAACACCATAAATAAATTGTCTGACATGTGAAAACCGTGAGATGGAGTACCGCAATATCATACTCCGCCCAAGATGTTTGGTGAGTGTATCGGGGCCGCTTTGCCCTGTCCACAACCTTCGTAACACCTAGAAATGCCTCGGAGGCCCACAGCTGCTCAGCCTGCTGCTGTACCCACCATGCCGTTATCCGACGAGGACTCTGACAACAACGCAGATCAACCAGCTGGTCCTGCAGTGCTTATCTCACCTATGAAGGCTCGCACGGCTAAGCGGGGAATTGTGAACAAGACTGATAAAGAGGTATGGGGCTTGCCAGATAGTGAGATTATTGGTGAGTGGTTGTTCTTTGATGAAAATGAAGCTCATTCATGTACATTTAGAGGCTTCAAAGGCTTCATGGCGCTCCAATGTTTATGATCACTTCGACATCACCCTTAGCCATGAGCTGGATGGCAGAGGACGACCCTTGGCATTGACCTTTGTATTTACCTGTAAGGTTGATCCTGCTCACCACCTGCCTCATCGCCGTGCCCGAATGTCTACTGGCCATGGAACAAAAAATATCCAAGATCGTGTTAAGGCTTGTAGTACTCGTTTAGGTTCTACTGCTCATGCTACAGCTGTTGCATCTACGGGACCACATTACTCTTCTGCTGCCCATCATACCCTAATTGCTCTGCGGTGTGCTAAAAACCACCGTCCGTTCAATTCTGTCTTGGATGAAGATTATCGTGCTGAAGTTGAAATGCTTCGTCCTGGAACTGTCCTGCCTGCTCCTCAAACGGTCTCACATGATATCAAAGCTATCTATGCTGAGATGTCTAAGAATGTTCGGAATTATTTCATGGTGAGCATCAGCCTTTATATATATTTCTGTATTAATAAAATTATATCAAGGCCCGTAACTCCACTATCCATTTGGTTCTGGATGGATGGACAGCTCCTATTGTTGCATCCTTCCTCGGGATTGTTGTTGTTTGGTTTTCTGATGGTATCATTCATCGGGCTATCCTTGAATTTATCCGGTCAGTCTTAAATATACTTTAAAAATCTATTCTATATCTGATTATTGTTAGGTTAACTCAAAAACATGACGGTGTATATCTTGCTACGGTTACTGCCAACTGCTTGAAACGGTTTGGACTTGATAAATTTGTTTGCTTCTTATTTTATTTATTCTTTCATTGTTGCCTGAAGCAATTTTTTATAGATTCTCTCGATATGCATGGATAATGCCAGTAATAATGATGCATTGGCAAAGTATCTTCCTCACCTCATTCCATCTTTTCGTGGGATGATTGCTCGTGGCCGGTGCTTCCTACACATTATTAATCTCTTGGCAAAGGTACCCATCAATTCAACCCCTTCCCCACATAACTAATAGATTTTTAGATTTTTATATCTTTCTTCTTTCGAGCGCCAAAGAAGAAACAAAGAGAAGCTGCCGCCACAGAGGGTGAGTTTAGAACTATGTATACCAATATTATACTGAGCCAAATATTATATTATATTAGCCATCATTGAACCTGATGATGTCTCTGACGATGAACTTGCTGTGGAAGAAGAAGGTATTGCAACTGATGCAGCCACTACACCAGATGATGGTAGGGATGCTCATGATTCTGCTATCATTAAAACTACTCGTGATAGGGCTATTGAGATGATGAGATTGGATGGTGTGGTGATTGATCCAGAGGAGAACAAGATGGCACTCCAGCTTTTCCCCCGGGTAAGTTGAAATTCATCATAATGGGGTGTATGATGGTTTTAATGGAGTTCAAGGTTGCTGGTCTTGCCCGGCGTGTTCATGACAATTCAACACTCAAGGAGAAGTTTGATACTCTTGTGTCAAATGACAAGGATCTTCCTGGCGATAAGACGACACTTGACCGCCATGTTACTACTCGGTGGAATTCAGATCTCACCTGCTTAAACGCTCATCTCTACTTCAGAAGTCCTGTTGAGCAACTTACTGGAGCTGCCATCAATAACCTACGAGCCTACCGACTTTCAGAAGAGCAGTGGGATCTTGCAGAGACGCTAAGTTCCATACTTGAGGTCAAATATTTATATTTCTTGAGTAAAAATCTGATTTTATTTTCGGCAGGTGTTTGATGAACCGACAAAGCTGTTCTCACAGTCTCAGGTTCCCCTTATTGCGGAAGTCCTACCCATGCTGGATTCCATTGAAAAATCAATGACTATGGTTCGTGACGATGACGACAGCGAGTTGCCCAATGTTGTCCGTGTTGCAGCACAAGCAGTTTTGCTCTTAATCGACAAATACTATCGCCTTATGAAGGACTGTGAGCTGTATGTAATTGCTATAGGTGTGTACAAAATTTGTTTTTCATTACATTCCAACTAATATTGTTTAGTTATGTGCCCTGATAAGAAGCTGAAGTGGTTCAAAGATCATGGTCGCACTGCTGCTCAGATCCGTGACATCAGAAAGTTGGTTGTTACTCGGTGGAACCAATCATACAAGGGAGATGAAGGACCTGAACATTTGGCTAATGCAGCTCCTCGGAGAGGCAAGGTAAGTTTTAATTTTACAACTCCAAGTTCAGATAATTATAATTTTATTGCAGCCCAAATCAAAGTGGGTTGTTTCACAGGAGCCCGATGATTCTCAAGATCCCGACATGATCAGTACATATTTGGCTGACCCAATTATCAAGCCCTCTGCAATTAAAGAGGCTGGTGGGCTCATCAAGTATTGGGATCAAGCCAAGGAGCAACGACCTCGACTTTCAACGTTTGGACTTGATTTTTGCTCTGCACCAGGTGAGTCTAACTGATATCATTTGTGTTCTTGCTAAACTCCATTATAGCATCTTCTGTGGATGCAGAACGTGCATTCTCTGTTGGGAGGCTTGAGGTCAACCATCTTCAACACAACACTAGTCCTCAGACATTCAAAGCTCAGGTTGCTGTTGGATCCTGGGCAAGAACTCCATTCTATCCAGGACTTTCAGATACCATCAAGATTGTTGAGGCACAGATGCGAGGTGAGAGTCAGAAGAGGGCAGGAGATGAGCCTGATGAGGTAGAAATTGGTGTCAATGAGACAGATGATGAAGAGGAGCTCAGTGATGAAGAAGCCAGGTTTTTTGCTTGATAATTGAATTTGTAACAATTTGCTACATTGTTTTTTAGCTAACTGGTTTAGTATTTGTGCTTTCTGGCTCTGATGGTGTTGTATATAATTTAGTGTTGCCCAGCTCCAAGCCACTTTTGTAGAAATGCACTGTGACAAGTGTACAAGTATCTGCAAAGATATCCCATCAGGTACAGGGCCAATGTCTTATGGATATTACAGCTGTTTTAGTAATTCATGGCACTTGCAGCTTTTTTTTTTTCAATTGAGAAATTTTGACTTAGTGGAATTTTAAGTGCTGAATCTTGTATCTCATGAAATACTGCATGGATTGAGATGGTTATAGAGGGAAAGTTGTACTATTCGTTAAGGGCTACATACTGCTGTAATTAGATTTGGACAATATTGAGTATATGGTGAGCTGTGGATGAACTAAAAGGTATACTAGTGTTTTTTGACACCCAAAATGGTATTATCAAATTATGCTGTCAGATGAAGTCCTGTGAAGAAGATTGTAGGGAGAAACTTGTTTAGTTTTTCAAGGGTTAGAAGTACATATACTGTGTTTTCCCTCATTTTTGTCCCTTGAGCCAATATTGCTTGTACCATGTTTGTCTGCATTAGGATTGAAATATTACATGAATTCCAAATGTTGGCCCAAAGGATAAAAGTGAAGGGAAACACGGTATATGTACTTCTAGCCCATGAAAAACTAAACAGGTTTCTCCCTACAATCTTCTTCACAGGACTTCATCTGACAGCATAATTTGATAATACCATTTTGGGTGTCAAAAAACACTAGTATACCTTTTAGTTCATCCACAGCTCACCATATACTCAATATTGTCCAAATCTAATTACAGCAGTATGTAGCCCTTAACGAATAGTACAACTTTCCCTCTATAACCATCTCAATCCATGCAGTATTTCATGAGATACAAGATTCAGCATTTGAAATTCTACTAAGTCAAAATTTCTCAATTGAAAAAAAAAAAGCTGCAAGTGCCATGAATTACTAAAATGGCTGTAAAATTGTGTAAAAATTTATGCAAATGGCAGCAGAAGTGACGTCTTAGGGAAAAAAAGAATAAATGGATTTCATTAAGTATTCAAAAAGATATACACAGAATACTAAATCATGTTCATGAAGCCCCTCCTGACATCTGGATTTTGGGCTGCCATCAATGAATATGTAATAAAGTGCACAACTACAAAATGCAGTCCAATACATATGTATTAGTAGCACTTGCTCAAATTCTTTCATGATTTTACATGCAAAAATGAATGTTTAAAACCCAATTCCACATTGCAATATCCCAACACCCAACAAAACACTAAATCAGCCTTGTTCTCAGTGAAAATCAGTTCAAACACAAATCCATTGCTGGTAAACTAATTGTTACATGTCAGTAGTACAAATTATTACATTACTTGTACAAAATGCACACTTAAAAGTTTTGTGGATGTTGTGGATATCCATGGATATCATCCATATCCACAAGAATTTATCCATCATCCATGGATATTCATCCGGATGCATCCGGATGCATCCATGGTAGTCCCTACTGCATATCTTTTCCACAACACATGGCTCAGCTGAGATGGACAATTCCCACTCCGAGTGGGCCAGCCAATCTCAGCCAACCAATATCTTTCTCCAGGGCAGATGGCTTGGCCAAGGGGTCTATGTTATGAGGGACATGAATTGGCCAAAGCAGAGGGATATATTGGCCAACCAGTCTGGGTATTTTGGCTGGCCATAGAACATGGATTGGCCAACCAGTTGGGTATTTTGGCTGGCCATGGCACATGGGTTGGCCAATAACCCTGGGTATTTCAGTTGGCCATGGAACATGGATTGGCTGACCACACTGGGTGTTTTGGCTGGCCATGGGAGATGGATTGGCAGACCAGGCTGGGTATTTTGGCTGCCCATGGACCATGGGTTGGCTGACCAGTCTGGACATTTCCGCTGACCATGGAACATGGATTGGCCAATCTGGATGGGTATATTGGCTGGCCATGGTGCATGGGTTGGCCAAATCTTTGGGTATATTAGCTGGCAATAGAACATTGGTTGGCTGAAGCCTGGTGGGCACACAGGCTGGCCATAGGAATGGGGTTGGCCAATGTTAGGGATATCCCAGCTGTCCATGGAACACCAATTGACAACAGCTTGTGGTATACTGGGCTCGCCATAGGACATATTCATAGGTTGGCCAATCCTAGTTAGTATCTTGGCCAAGGGCAAGGGAGAGTGAGGCCAGGATGTTGACAGATGTTTTTCAAGAAATGGCTATATCATTCCTAATGAAATGGCTGAAATTACAAGAATATTTGAGCATGTAGAAAACATGAAAAGCCCAAGGGTCCAACATTAGTCAATTGGATGAGCCTTTGCTCACTTCTTTAACTAGCTTTGAATCAGCTACAATTTAAAGCTGATGTCAAATGAGTGAGCAAAGACTGACCCAATTGACTAATGTTGGCGGAGGACCCTTTAGCTTTTCATGTCTTCTACATGCTCAAATATTCTTGTAATTTTAGCCATTTTATTAGGAATGATATAGCCATTTCTTGAAAAACATTGGTCATAGCTGTGGAAACACTAGAGGGGCACTTAGTACATATTGGCCCCAGGTACACTCCCAGAACTCTCACCTTCCAACTTTCCCCCTGCAACTACCATTATTGTCCAGCCCTGGACAACAAGTATGATGAGGACTGACCACCTCAACTGCTGTTGGAGATGGCACCTTCACACCTAAAGTATGAGTGTTTTTCATTGTAAAGCTTGAATTCTGAAGGCATTTTCTAACAGCTAAATCCCAGAAAAATTACAATGTACTCCCAAACAGCTATTGTACAATAAATAGTCTCTGCAAGACCCAAGCAATAGAAATTGTATTTGACCTAAAAGAAAGCAAAAACTTCATGATTTTGCTGAATTTGGTCATTTTCACTTTATTTTGCATATAATACTTCTTATATCACTTACATCTTGCAGGACTAATTGTAGAATAGCATACCAGGAGTATCTCATAAATTTTCCAATATTTATTTATCAGAAAACACAATCACTAGAGGCTCACTAGTGCAGATACATTTGAATGTTTACTTTTGTTTGTCCTTAGTTATATTTTCATATATATGACTGCCAACAAATTAGACTGACCCTGAATTGGGTCACATAAATTCCCTAATAGGGATTGGCAAGAGTGCTAACATACACTACTAGTACACTGTATAAAGTACAAATCAAACTGAATAATATCCGATTGACACCCATTCTTATAACCTTTGTTCAGGACCAGGGCATATAAACGTTTCCTTGTCATAGATCATGGGTTTCAATGCGATGACTGAGGATGCATTATGCGAAGTAGAAGCCCTTGGAAAATCTGCGAATGGCTTTGGGGCGAGGATATCACGGTATCCTGTCGAGTCTTCGGGGATGCAGCTATATGTCATCGAGGTACAACCATAGAGCGTGATCATATAGTGACGTCGGTTAATGTGAGTATGGCCGGCAGGAGTGTCGGGGCTTTTCGGGGTCGTTGTCACAACTACTCGTTCGCCATCCTTCATTTCGACCCCAAATTGCATGACGATGGAAATAATCGGTAGATTCTTCTGGCTCAAACCAACCAATTCGGCATCAGGGAATACTTGGATTGCCGTTTCGGCATTCTTGACCTGATATTGGGCCATACTCGTGTTTTCCTCGCTGATGACAGTTGTGAGTGGGTCGCCGAAGAGAAGGGGTATTCCACCATTCATGTCGTATTGGTCGTCAAAAGTCTGGATGGCCGCGCCGCGTTTGAGAAGCTCCGAACCACAGTGCAATGTGAACGAGGCATGATCGCCAAGCTGTACAAAGTGCGAAAAGTTTACCCATGCATCTTTAAACGCTTGCTCCAAGGTTAGGTCACCAGCACAAGCATGAAAAGGCTGAGCATGCCGGACGACCGTCCAGATGTCAGGAGCAAAGAGGTGTTCGAGAAGCTCCACGAACCGGACCGGACGATGGAAACGCGGGGCGGATGGCTCTTCTCGGTAACACTTCATGATAGCCCGGTCATGCGCAACTATAAGGAGCGTCCGAGCAACCAGTTCTCGACGTTCTTCACGAGCTAGTAAACCGTCATTGAGTGCTGATTCAAGGATATCCGGAGCATGGTGCATGATTTGGGTAGTTCGGTCATTCAAGATGCGTGCCGCAGCTTCTGCGAGGATGGGCTCAGACGGATACCCACTCCACATAAAGTCCTGCTCCTTGGGAATATTAAATACAGTGCGCATGAAGCTCCTGACAAGCTCAGCTTGCGTCGCACGTGAATTTGAATGTACGGGATCGTAACGGATAAGCACACGACAATCGAGGGCAGCGAGCCTAACAAGCGAATCCGTAACAGATTTCCCCGATTTCAGCTTCATCTGGGCCAACCCAATGGTCGGGTGCAGAAAAGAGTCATCAGGGACGCTCAGATAGTGCGAGTTCCACCTAGAACGTGGTTGACCATTGGGCAGCCGCAGTCCCGAATTTAGTACTCACATGGGACGGCCAAACTTGACTATCTGCTCAAGTTCGCAAACTCCGCTGAGCGTCAGCTTGCCAAGATCCCTGACCTTTGCCGTAAAGTCCTGGCAAAAGGTATCAAAAGGAAGCTCGAAAAAGGGCGGAATGAGATTCCACCCCGTTTGGACTCGAAGTGAAGAGTAGTTTGCATCTGTTGGCGCCGACGCGCTTAGACTGGAATTTAGACTGGAATTTAGACTGGAATTGGTGGTCAGAAAAATGAAGAATATTGGCATCTTCACGAGCGTTGCCAAGACGTGCATAAGGGCAATGTACGGACTGCGGCGGTGTGAAGATTTGCCCCCATCAACATTCTGCAATGTATGAGGTTCATCAAAGTAGACCATGGCCACGAATTTGTTTCCGACGTGTCCATGGAGCTCAATGAGACGACGATAAAAGGCGTCGGCGGCTTTTTTCAGGCGTTTTTGGCGAACATGGAGGACATCCGGGGGCTTAGGTGTGACACTACCAAGGTCGGTGGGTGTCAGAGACTCGAGCTAGCCAACGCATCAGCATAAGCAGGTAAAACAAAACAGCAACGTACACGTTGTGCAGTTTCAATCACTCGATCATAGAACAAGGCCCTGTTCGTCCCGACATGTGTACCTGACGCGCCGTGGTTCATCCATTTGTACCATGCCAGTGCAACCTCCGCTGGAGTGCCCTTTTCGTAGGTATTGAGCTCTTCAACCGCTAGATTAAACAGAGCCTCCAAAAAGGCCAAATGTCTCGTCAACGCCGGTAGTTCGACTACAAATGGCTTGGTGAGATAATCGCGGACATTGTGATCAAACGGAGGATACGCTTGTGAAGAAGAAACAGATCAGACAAGTGTTAGACAAGGAGGAGGATGCGTACTTTTTGAACCGGTTGACATCACTTCATGCAGATTGAATGGAAAGGTAAAGCGAGAAGTGGCCGAGTGGTCAACGAGACGTGACTTGCCCATGCCGGACGACTGCACAATGGAAAATGAGCGATTGTAATATTCTTCGAAGGGGCTTGGCATGTATAGATCCATTGTCGTCAACAGGATGTCCGGGTATGGAGCTACATACTCGCACTCGAACGCTTGCTTGAAGTCTGATATATGCGGAATGAGGGATAGAAAGCAAAGGAGCGTCGATGCTCACAACCCACTAGTTGGCATATCAATGTGAGCATTCTGCCAAGCAAAGAAAGTAAAAGGAGTCCTGACAGTTAGGAGGAATTTCGTGAAGGATCGACGAGAACTCGTCAGCCAAGCGGGAGTGCTCTGAACGACAGGTGCACATGGGTTCGAAATAAACATGATGGTCAATATTCATGTTTCCGAGCGACGGGGCCTACTTACTAGGAGCTGTTGATGGGCGGAGGATCTCTGTATATGCGTTAGACATCATTTAATCTTCATTGAAACGCGGATATCGCACTCAAGCTTCGTATGCCCTTGAATGATCTGGCCACTCGCGCCGAATCCAACATAATTATCAATTCCGGATGCTTCTTGAGCAAACCCATCGAGTTCTCAACGTTATAGAACGGATCGAGTAGTCCCCCCGAGGTTGATACTATCGCCGCGAGAAGCATATTAGCCAAGAAGATAACAGTAGGGTTGGTAGGGTCGGATAATTCGTCGAGGCAATTCAGGGGAACTACCTTGAAGACCTTAGCGTCTAAACGGGCATGGGTGGCATCGTCGAGATCGTTCGGCACCATTTCCAGACTTGTTGCGGGGAAAGAGGTCTCAGGCTCGCTTTCAACGGCAGCGGCAAGCACCATACGATCCGCATCACCAGGAGAATCGTCGACGATCATAGATGACGTTGCTAATTTCGGTCTACTGGACGAGGTATCTCTTGCTGGGGAGCGTTGTCGCTTGGGCGCTGAGGGCGTCATTGGGAAGGGTCAAAGAGGCAACCTACCCCTTTACTATGATGTTTCACCTCGAGGGGTAGCTGGATGGGAATTTTGAACGGCATCTCTACGGCTTTCTAAAAATATCATGATAGTACATCCCAGTGTAACTTATGACGACACGGTATGCTGTATAAACTGTACATTTATTTGCCGCGGCCGCGGCCGCATTTTGGAGTGACCGCGACTTAAAAGATTTTGAGTAGATGAAGCTATATACCAGGCTCCTACCAAGCCGTAGTTGGAGAAGGATGAGAGGATTTATCAGGACCCCCGAATATAGGTGGCGATGCCTGCGCGGCATCCGGACCAAAAGTGAGAAAAAAAGTAGCCTATGCCTGCTTTTATCCGGACTAAAAGCCCGAAAATCTAAAAAATGCCACCGTATATATCCGACCAGAATTTCGTAAAATCGTCGAAGCCTCATCCATGTCCGGACTAATCTAGGGTAATTTCCCCCGAAACTTTTATACATTTCACCCCAAATCAAGGCCGTAATAGGCTTACCCTACCTTCATCCATGTCATTTTAACTCGGTGAGATTAATGTAATACATCCAAGGGGGAGCGCAATGCACCTCAAAGTTTTATTTCCCCCCCCTGCTCGATGCCTAGCACCCACTTTGAGACAAAGGCTATCCCTATCAGTGACGATGAGGACTTGCTTAGACTACAATGCATATGCATGAATCGTATGGTTTGGTGGGCCTACGGCGATTTTTTCTTGACGCCTCCGCCAAAGTCCGTCCCAAATTCTGAAAATTGGCCCCATGCCTGAGTTTATCCGGACCATTTCAAGCAAATTTGAATATTTTTATCCGGACCAAAATGGGGTCGCCTGCGCAGGCCTCGCCACTTATATTCGGGGGTCCTGATTTATCCCACTGCATAATTCAAGGCTTTCCCCGAGATTTGTTTACTCCACATAACATAATTTTAAACTCAGTAACTTTGATCCTCTCGATCCTCTCCAATACGGCTTGTGACAAATGTTTGTAAACAACGCGTGCCACAATTCTGATAAGTCCCAAAATAGTATATTGAATATCATATTACTGAGACCTCTTCACCCAAATGCCTGAAAAAAAGCGAGAACCCATCCCCTCTCTCTTACAAATCCGAGAAGCCACACAAAAGAAATTCGGGCATCTCCCGTGCCTTTGGCAAGCCAAAATTGTCCAATCTGTTCTCCAGCGCGATAAGGATGTCATCCTCATTGCGGCTACAGGATCAGGCAAAACACTAACCTTCTATATGCCCCTCATCTTCTGTGCACAAGGAATACAGATAATCTGCACCCCTTTAAATATTTTAGGATCCCTTAACGTCCAGGCCCTTGCTGAACAGGGCCTATCGGCCATTAATGTAACGGTGAGAATGCAACCCCGGCGACCTTCAGAGTACGTGTTATTCTTGAGCATGATCATCCAAGCTAATGAAAAACGTACCAGGCAATTGCTAGCTTGCAGTATCGCATCATATTCACCAATATTGAGATACTTATGAAGGATTCGGGAGGATTCTCGGCACTCTGGAAGAACCACCACTTCACAGAGAAACTAATCAGTATTGCCTTTGACGAGGCTCACTGCATTAGTCAATGGGCATCGTTCCGTCAGGATTACCGGGAAGTAGAAAGGTTACGTCACCTTCTACCTAATAACATCCCTTTCTACATCGTATCTGCTACTCTCCCAAATCTGGTTCTAGGCGATGTAAAAAAATCCCTGCGGATGCAAGAAGATAAGTTGCATTTCATGCATCGTTCAAATGATCGTCCAAATATAGACCTTACCGTATGAGAAATGGTACACCCTGCGAATTCATTCCTCGATCTAGCCTTCCTGGTGCCCAACAACCCTCCGGCAGACTGGAAACCCGCGAAGTTCCTGGTTTTTTTTGACGACATTGCGGAATCTGTACGAGCAGCCAAGTTTCTACGAAGCCGTTTACCTCCGGATCATCGTGATTTGATTAAGTGGTTCAATTCTGACATGTCTAGTCATTTTCGGGAGAAGGGGTGTGAAGACTTGAAACTTGGATGTACTTGGGGTCTCCTATGCACAGACTCCTTCGGAATGGTAAAGCATGATAAAGTAAACCTTTGAACCTGTCTAATTGAGAGCACAGGGTGTGGACTTGCTGGATATTGAGCTTGTTGTCCATGTTACGGATCGCTTCTGCAGCGGGCTCCGGCAACAATCAACTTAACAGGGGATTGGCTTCCAGAGGAGAGAACAGCAGCTTTCATTGTTGCTTACAGCTAAGACAACACTGCTAACAGGGGGGGTCAAGGTCTAGTGTCATTGCGAGCCGTGGGGGTTACCCAAAACAAGATGAGTCTGCCCCAAGAACCAGACTAAACGTAAAGAAAGGAAAAGAAGAAAAAGTCCGAACCAACAACAAGAACAGTATATATAGTGACTGGTCTTGAGGGGAGGTAAATAGAAATACAACCATGAAGCCACAACATGTCCAACTCTACCATGTGTTCACCATGAGGCGTACATGAGGCGTCCTCATGTCGATGTTCTCGCGATCCAACTGGAGGCCCGGGTGTCGTTGAGGATAGAAGAGGTCCGGATGACTCGGATGATTTGTCATCGGATCATGTGACATGCAGAATTGCCAATTCGGGGTCTACACTTGCTGTAACGGGCAAGTGTGCAGTTTGGCAAGTGCATTGCACGGTCGGGTCGAAGATGGGTATCGTCCAGTGTGGGGTTGGTGATGAGAGTGTCTTGAGGTAGCGTGGATATAGTGGCAAGGTTGGTATGAAAGAAAATGAAGGAATGTATAGAGGAAAAAACCAACTAGGACAGTGGGCTAGTCGAGGTCAGACATGTGAACAGCATAAGCTGTACCGGACGATGATGTCTGTGTCAATGACGTATCGAGGGGCGGTGTCTTGTCCTGTGTGTGGAACAATGTGGTCCACCTGATGTCAGTATTTGTCCAAGAAAGGGTATCATTGTAAACAAGTGTGGGAGGTATCAAGATTATGGATGGAAAAGGATAAATGAACGTGGGTCCAGGTTTCGAGTCATGGCATGAGTGACAAGCTGTGGGAACAAGTCGTCGGGTACTGCATTGAAGCGGTGTCATGCGAACAATATACGATAGGGGTTGGTTCACTGTTTGGGAAGTCGTATGGTCTGTGGTCGAAGTCCAAAAGAATGTGCTTCGGCAATGGTCGGATTAGAGAGAACAGTGAAATGTCCCGTGATCGAGGATTGTCCAGGGCATGCGTGCAGGTGAGGAATGTCGTCGGATCGTCAGGGAGGATAATGGTGGGCACAGGGTATGAATATGGAAACCAAATATCCGGGAATGGCAATTGTCAATTACGTGTCGATATATTGTCAAGGTGGACGTCGGGTGTATCAATGGCGGAAGGGTTTCGGTGCCAATGCCAAAGATAGATCATAACAAAGTAGAAACCGATCAGGAAGGTGATGGCAATGCTGCCAATAACAATTACGGTAATGAGCTGTGTTGGGAGTACAGCCATTGCGAATCGGTTTGTCGTGGGATGAAGTCAACAATATGTCAGGGCAAGGGAAAAGACAATGTCGGTGACGTCCATCGGCAAGGAGACTATTCAGGTACAACAAGGTCACGTGGGAGATGTCCATGGTCGGTCTGGATTGTTCTAGAAGAAGGGACAAAAAGAGAACAAGAATAAGAAAATACAAGGATGTCCAAATGAAGAAACAATGACGTTGAAAGGAAGACAAAGGACAAAAATAAATGAAAAAGGAAGGTGTGCAGTGCAGAATCGTCATGGTGGGTATCGGAATGGGCATCGGGGTTGGAAGTGGAGTTGGAAATGTAACAGTCCAATGGAAGGTCTCCTGTGACATGTGTACACTCTGGCAGCGATTCGGTCGCGCTGGACGTGATCTATCTGTTCGTGGGAAGGCATTACTACTGGCCGAGCCCAAATATTTTGATTCCCACAAGGGGGGCACGAAGGCAAAGGCGTCAGGCAAGAGGAAAGCGGAGCAGACATTTGGTGAAGATGCTCCTACCAAAAAAAGGTGTCCGAATCAATCCACTCCCCAAGCCTCCTCTAGCGGCGTTCCGATTGCTGAGCCTGTCGACAAGGAGATAGCGAAGAATGAAATAGAAGAATACAAAAGATTGCGCTTACTGTACAATCAAGCGTCAGCTCATGCACAACGGACCTCGGAAAAGAACAAAGTCTTGGACCCCGTGTTGGACGCATTTGTGAATGCGAAGACTCGGCCGCAGAACTGTTACCGACTCCCAGTAGAAGCGTTGTTTGGAAACAAAAACCTTGGTGAGTAGTGGAAGTAAAGTTCAATTGCTTCCGTGTCTTACCTAAGTTAGTCGACGATTCCAAAGAGTGCCGTACAGACCTTCGCAACGGTTGCCCGCGTTGCACCTACACGACTCCACGTGTGTGCTGCGAGTGCTGCACTCCTGAAGCTTTCATCGATTTTGCTCCTGTTGACATACCTTTTCGACCAACTCCTCAGCCTGCTCGCTCTCGCTTGATGGTCTACAAGCATGAACAGCAAGACCACAATCTCCGAGCGGCTCTGCACGAATATCGGCAACGCCGAATGCTCGAGAAGTTTGGAGAGGCTGTCTTGTATGACATCAGCCCTGGCGTGTTCATGACCAACACCATCCTCGACCGCATTACCGACTGCGCCCACTACGGCAAGGTTGTGGACACCGAGCAACTCCAACGCGAAACTCGCTGGCCATGGGGAAACGATGACGCTGCAGAGATCCTTGCAATTGTCCGTCGTTTTCCCCCGAAGACTTTGTTGACGCCTCTAAGCAGCTCAGCTCCTCTACAACCACATCGTCCCAATTCTTCTGCGGCGGTGGGTTTAACCACTGAGAAAACGAAGCGTGTCGTACATTGTAGCGCTTGTAAGCAGGCTGGTCATACTGGTACGTATGCATATCTACTGTAGTCTTATATATGCTCAATGAGTGATCCTAGCTCGCAACCAAAACTGCCCCCGCCGCACTTCGAGTTGCCTCGGGTTATCTATGCATTCAGAAGCTGAGAACATACCTCCGCCAACGGCTGCTACTCAGTCAACTCACCCCGCGCCGCCGAAAACGTTGATCACGACAATCGATCCCTGTCTTTTCTATGCTGCCTAGCACAGCAAACGACGCGCTACATTTTCAGCAATTTCACTATAAATCTACCACTATAAATCTACTACTATGTCTTCCTCTTCTACCACCATTGTTTCATCTATTTCAAGCTGTTCTTCTCCGCTCGTATTAGTGTCTGGCTGCAGTAAAAGTGGGAGACCTTTGTTGAATATATCAGGAATGGAATATTTGCTTTCTCGCCCGGCATGATGCTCATTAGTGCCATGTACACACATATATTTTTGCAACACACGGAAAGTCCGAGCGAGATCTGGAGGTATGTGTCGTGAAGTCAGTCCTGGCAGTAAAAAGTTCCGCTCTATATTAGAGTGGCAGCTGTGGTATATTTCAATGAGAGACGACTCAGCGATGACGCGTTGTTTGGTATAATTCGAATAGCGACCTCTGAAAATGACCTGAAGAAGAGCAAAGAGTTTGCAGGACTCATTGTGGAGGGCAAGTACTCACCTTAGTTTTGAGATTATGAAATTCCTGCACCCAGTCTGGCGCCCTGAAGGCACCTTCTTTGCCGGTGGGGTTGACCAGAATGTTGTATCGAATTGCACGACGAAGCGGTTCGGGATAACGCCAGTGAAGGTCACTGAGAAATTTTGACATGCTCGTTGCATATTTGTGTTTGCCGGTTGCTTTGAAAATAATAATCCATGGCGGGAAAACCGTTTCTAATCGGCCGATGTCACCATAATTCATGGCATGGGTGATCTCCTTGTATAGTAGGAAATAAAGGTGCATGAGTAGGATGTTTTCTCGCTGAGCATCACGTTGAACCGGTGCCAGTTCCCGCAGGGCATGTATATCGACTGTTGAGCATTGACCTGCAACATACCCACGAGCAAGATCGTTTGCGAGACCCTGAAGGAAAGAGTATGAAGGTTTAGAGTTGGCAAACGTCTCCAGCGAATCCCAGTGAACATTCCTCTTCTTCAATTCTGTTCGCCAAGCATCTAATCGCAAAGCCGTCCCTTCTTGAGTGATCACCTCGTGCATGTGTCGGAATCCAGGTTTCGAACCAATCTTGTGGGTCTCTTTGGGGCGGTGAAGTGCAACAAAATGCATCAGGGAGTTATCATCGATCTGGGCATCCTTCTTGTCCAAGAAAATACGCCACATAGCGTCCGCACAGGCCATTTTGAGGTGGAAAAGTCCTAGGACGAAAACGAGGAATTGAAATTGCCGAGTGGGTGTGTCTTCAATCGCTCTTCGTTCCAACATTGCCTCCAATCGTTCCAAGGTGGACAAATCACCATTGAATATTATGACATGTTCCCGGATGTCAATGTTCATCACATCCAGGATTTGTTGATGATTTTCACTCACACTACCGATCCCTCCTTGCTCCATCAGATTAGACACTGCTTGTATGTTTCCCGAGACCTTCGACTGATTGATATCCATTGCTTTAACTGGTGCGTGACGCATCTTGACTACAGGTATCTTGTCAACAAAGTCCGGTAACCTGACATTGTTCTGAAAACAGGTGAAGTAGGAGGGTCCATGTTTGCAAAGATCGCAGAGGAAGACCCAGGCCTGGAATCGTTCTCGTCGAGTGAGACCTGTGGGGTGTGCCTTCTCTGGGTGTAATGTGAGAAAATCAATGAAGGTTCGTGGGCAGGGAAGCGTTCTGATATCTATTGTCGTGTTGAATGGAGATGTTTGCCAGAGATTGTGCGAACACTTCAAGTCGTCAACGGTGACTCCATGTTCCAGGAAGATGAGTGTGCCGGAAGTCATATGGGTGAGCGTGGTCATGGATTTTTCGACAGTGGGGGTATTTGTTTTGAAGTCAATATCGAAATTATCGTATGTATAACTGACAGACAGGGTTTGGCCCATCTCCCGAAGTGTTTCACATGTTTCAGCCGACAGTGATTCTACAGCGCGAAGAATTGTCCGGCCTGAGATTGATACACCCAAGCATGCCAAAGACTGAATAACTCTCTGGGGAGTGTTGCACGAGTGGAGGAAAATACCGTAGACACTTTGCCGTATGTTGCATTTTTGGTTCGAGCTCTGCATCATTATGCTGATGATGCAAGTAGCTTTCTAGCAATGAAGATGGCATTAACTGGTGTGAACTGTAGGCGACAATGAACTACTCACCAAATTGATGATAGCCTTGCGTTCATCTAGAGTCTTGGACTGCCAGTGAGGTGTCGAAGGAGCATCAAGTGGATCTTGCTGGCTCAAATCACCATCAACATCGTGCCAGAATTCATTTTCATCTTCTTCCTCGTTGCGATCGGTTACTGATGGATTGGTGTCACAGGAGAAATTGCTGCCCGATCGGCGTTTCACAAGCCTATGATCTGCAGAAAGGAGGCTGGTGACTGTGTGCCAGAGTGCAGGAGCGGTGGCCTCAATCTTCTGGGCCAGGTTTTTGATGTGGAACTCACGAATCTGCTCAACAGAGGTGTGTAGGGCCGAGAAATGCCAGCCATGGTTTATATCAGTGAGACCTTGGATGGATTTAGCGTGGCTACGGTTGACTAGTGTGAGTGCCCAATTGAAGATATCTACATGTAATGCAGGATGATGGATGAGATTCGTGAGGAGGTCAATGAAGCCATGGATAAAGTCTTGTACAAGGGGATGATGTTCTAATGGATCGTGGAAGATGGATAGGAAGAAATCACAGAGTGTAGCATGGTTCTCAGAGAAACACTGCAGGATGGCTGCAATTGTACTTGCATTGATCATCGCGACCAAGGAGGACAGTATTAGTCTATCTATGTCTAAATCGATGAGGATAAGGGTGTGGCGCATTGTGTGGCGCATTGTTTGCAAACGTTTGTCACAAGCTGCTGTAGAGAGGGTCGAGGGGGAACTAAGTTGCTGGGTTTAAAACTGTGTCATTCGGAGTAACTGAGTCTCGGGAGAAGCCTCAAACATGGTGGGATGAAGCCCCTCACCCTTGCAGCGGCTTGGTAGGAGCCTGGCTATATACATGAACTATATCCATGTCATTACTGGCGCATAATATTACATTTTTGTTTGCGAGGCAAGGTGTTTTGCACACAGGGCTCCAACTGTAAGAATCGGCCTGCGCAATGTTGCCGACACTCTCCCACTGCCCATTCAATGACCTTGCAAAGCCAGGAACATGTCAATAGATATGGCTACTGCATTTTCGAGGTGGATTGCGGGGTGTGGGAGGTGTCGGTAGGGTGGCCATCCTCGTTGTTGGCACTGTCGCACTGTCCTTTTTTCCTTGTTGATATTGTCTTCAACCGTGTGACCCGCATCTTCGTGAGTCATCTACATCTTCGTCCGTCCGCATCTTCGTGAGCCGTCCACGTCTCCCTGTTATCCAGGTTGTCGTTAATGGTGTCATTGCTGTTTGAAAATCGTGTGAGTTTCACGTAAAACTTCGACTTTCCTAAATTGGTACGGTAGAAGCCGGCTGCAAATTGCAAGGTACAACCAATGAAGCGAGGACAACCAACGAAGTGAGGACAACCAACGAAGCAAGGACAACAAGTACAACAAACAAGGACATGAGAACGAAGGCGATGGTCTGAACAACAGCATTAACGATAAGGTGGAGGATGGCAAGGACCATGACATAGGCAGAGGCAGCAGCAGTGCGACAGTGCCAACAACGAGGATGGCCACCCTCCCGACACCTCCGACACCCCGCAATCCACCTCGAAAATGCAGTAGCCATGTCTATTGACATGTGCCTGGCTTTGCGAGGTCATTGAATGGGCAGTGGGAGAGCGTCGGCAACATTGCGCAGGCCGATTCTTACAGTTGGAGCCCTGTGTGCAAAACACCTCGCCTCGCAAACAAAAAATGTAATACGAAGATGTGCCAGTAATGACATGGATATATAGTTCATGTATATAGGTTCATCTACTCAAAATCTTCAAGTCGCGGTCACTCCAAAATGCGGCCGCGGCCGCGGCAAATAAATGTACAGTTTATACAGCATAACACGGAGTTTTACAAGTCCGACAATACCTGGAGGTTTGAAAGCTCCTACAAGTGGCATTTCTTCAGTTCCTTATGAGTGTTTTCACTGGACAAAATTAAAATTATCACCAGTGCTCACCGGTGATCACTGGTGATCACCCATTTGTACTCATTATCACCACTACGCACCCATGATCATCAGTTATAACCTGGAAGCACTTATTATCCACAGTGAGGGTTGCCAAGGTTGGAAGTCAACACACACCAGGTTGGAAAGTCACTTCTCTCCTATTGTAGGTCGAAGCTCAGGTCAATGTTAATCAACCTAATGTACAAAGTGACTTTTCAACCTATTTTTTCAACCTTTCACATGTCAGTTAGTGTATCCGACAAAGACAGCAAAGATTGGGTAGGTTTGGTCAGAATTCCAATTGGGGTCAGGTCATATCAAACGAAGTCAGGGGGCCATATGCTTGGTAGACAGCACCGGGAAGATCCAGGCTTGGTAGCCCTTCATTCACTCCTACTTTCTCAGACTTGTATATTAAGCCCGAGTGCAGAACACTTGCACAATTGCAATGCCTGACAAGATCTGACTATGAGCTCCTGCCAAACTCATGATCAGACTTGTGATCGGTTGCACATGAATATGGTGCAACAACTTGAAAGTACTATTAGTACAGAGTTACAGAGTATAAAATAATTGTCCATTGTGATAAATTATGAGGCTGCTGTCGTATACATTGATCATAAGAGTAAAAGAGAATATACCCTTTCTCCATTGTCCTCAAAGGTCACCCGAGTACTCCTTCTTTGTCCAAATCCACGTCATAAAATGATTCTAAGCCGCTCGCATCAGACTTGAGCTCGGACTCGCTGTTGTCCGAGTAAGGGCAAGGATGCTGAGGTGAATATGGTACAGTACTAGTGTCGTGGACATCGGGGAAAGTTGATGATAGTCCTTGTGAATTAATCTCATTGAGAAGCTCCCCCAGCTGCCATTCTGCAAGCACGAGCTTGCCCTTCACCGCTTCTTCCCCATCACGCTCGGCCTGCAGATGTAGTTCCGCCTCACTGATACGTTGGACAGCTAGTCTCTTCTTGGCTAATAGCGTTTTGCGAACAGCACGCGTGATGGCGAGTGCTTGTTGTGCTTGGTCATAGGCGCTGGGTTTGTTTTCAGACTGGAGCCTGCGCAGTACTCCTCGTAGGATTGATATTTCCTTTAACCATCTGATAGCAACACGCTCCTCCGCCGCTAAGCGACTGCGTGCAGCACGGAGAGTGGCGAGACTTCGCTCTGCCAAGAACTCCTTGATGTCAAGCTTGAGGAATCTCGGCTCCCATTGCCAAGATTTGTCTGGGCAAGATTCAGATGGTTTGGGAGATGATGATAAGATGTGAGGACTAACAGATGCACTAATATTGATGCTCGACGGTCCTGCGTGGTCGTAGATGTCATCGGAGGACAGATAGAGTCGGGAGACGGAAAATGGTGAGTTGGGCAGATGCTTTTGAGATGGTGTGGAAGTTGGTGAGGGTGGTGTATGTATATGAGTTAGTGATGTTGGCCTGCGGGTGGGTGGAAAAGAAGATGGGCCCTGGCTTGGATCGACGGGGGTCGATAGGCCGACAACTAATGAATTGGAATCGAACATTTCGAGTGTGACTTATGTAATTGTGTTGGTTTTCAGGGTAGAAAAATATATAATCAGAAGACAAATCGCGACATATATTGCACACTACAGAAACACCATGTGAAATACAAAAGAAAAAAAAAGACTGGCCACAGTACCAAACCCGTACTACCTACAACAGAGGTCCTTGGAGATGAAAATTAATCACAGTCTGGGAATCAAGAAGGTGAAGGTTTTTGTGTAATCGTTGTAAAACCTGCGTTGGCGGGAGGTTGGCAACCACAATAGTCTTCTCCGGGCAGTGTGAAGCACTGGTATGCAACTTAGATTAGAATGGGAAGGGGCCATGATGACTCACCATGCACGTGCAAACGAAGTGGTGAGTAATTCATCAAGGAGCGGTCCATGATAGGGATGGTCTAGCATCCCAACGAGGAGCAGAAAATACCACATATATATTGGATTGAACGTAGCATAGTTGAAGGGGATGTCCACCTTCACGCCAGTCACATAATGCATCGCCCCGCAGTGTAACTGGAAAAAAAGATTAGGAAATCACCAGGGCAGAGAGTAACTTGAGATATGCACCGTTGCACAAATCAACACAACACACACAACAGCATATCGACCACCAAATCTTGACGTGTAGTTGATTCCAAGCGCTCCTGCTGATTGAAAGAGAAAGTATTCCGTCATCTCGTATATAATCGGACGATCGAATCCCCGTTGATTACCCTGTCGAAATTGTTAGTTGCCACGAGCAAGAAATCTAATATTGTGCACTAACAAGATTGTCTGTCGACAGACAAACAAGCTGTAACTTATTACCGATCAGATCAGCGACACGAGCCGCAATGTCAGTTGGTGCCAGATCACGTTCCCCACTGCCTGCCAGTTGGATTTTTGTGTTGATTTTGTAGGTCGAAAGAATCTTGTCCAGACACTTGATTTTGAGGTCATGCTTCTTGGCTTGCCAAAACCTGCTGATCTAGAACGAAGGGTTTAGTTGTTCATCATACCACCAGTGCCACTTACGACATTGATCATCTTCTTGTCCGGCGACAAATTTACTTTGTTGAATCAGTAAACAGAGATGGGTAAACGTAATTAGGAAAATTACACGGCGCATTATAATGTGCTCTGGCATAGGAAAACACCTCGGAGCAAAGCTGGGCCTTCTGCTTGTCCTTGGCAAGAGCCGGGCCATTAATAATACGATGGAGCACAAATTCGTGCTTCGAGAGATTCATGATATTTTCATATTCGGGGGAATCCGTTATCCCTGGGTTTAAGAGCGGTGTCAGCGATCGGTCATATGGCACCGATCCACGGGATTGTGCCCGACTCTCAGAGTGTGACGGTGTTCTCAGGCCAGCAAAAGTGCGGTAAGGAGAGGAATTGTCACTGGAAGGAACAGATGGAAAGTGAGTGGTAGGATACACGGTGGTGGGTGAGGGCATGGAGGTCGGTCCAGCAGGCAAGGACAAAGCGGCAGTATATATGTTGCTAGAAACAGTGGGAATGTCACCAGGAAACGACGGTATGACTGATCCAGGCTGGTGTGAGCCTGGGGGAAATGAAGTGTCCTGAAAATGTTGCGAACTAACACCTGGTGCGGGAATGGACCGCGCTTGCGCCATGGCACGAAATTGGTGTGGGTCATGAGGTGCGAGGTTGTGTAGGTATTCATTTGGGGGCACGGGGTATGGTGCAGGCTGGTACGTGGGGGTAGGAACCGCGTAAGGGGAAGGGCGGTGTGCGCTGGTAGGCGGAATCATGGAATGATAAGTGAATTGATATGCATCGTGAGGCAACGTAGTCGAGTGCGAGCTATATAGAGCGGGTTAGTGAAGCACTGGCAGTCGGACACAGCAGACGAATCATACGTCAATGGGGGCACATCAGTGGGATCGCATTGGGAATCGGCAGCAGATTGGGACGTTGCATACGCGAAAGAAGCAGCAGTAAGGGCATCCGATGTGCTAGTAACAGTGTGTTGGACAACAGATTATCCGGATAGAAGACAAGTTATATACTTAAAATCGTATACTCCAGCTGCGTCTGGGTGGAGTTGGAGTTGTGTGAAATAAGGATGATCAGCAAAATCGATATCTTCACGGCTGACTTCTTTGGGTATGTCGTGTGTTGGGTCCATCGTTTGTGTTGGTTGTGAGGTCTTGAGGGATGTCGTCGAGGATGGGGGAAGAGCACCTGCTCCGGATTTGTCCGAGGGGTCCAGAACCCTTGGGTGTACACGGTCTACACAACTTCAGAACTTCATATTTTGTTACATATCGGCCGAGTACATACCGCGTCCTCAAATTCAGAAGTGTAAGTGAACGTGGACGGCACTTTCGACGTCGACCTTGACTTTAAGCATTGAAGCGCCTTGCAAGATAGATGTGAATGAAAGACCTGGGGTACCTTACGTGCTCCCGTCCGCAAATTTCTCCATGGAGTTATACACGCCTAGCACGGCAGGTGAGGACGACAACATTCAGAAGTCGACATCGACTTGTGGAGTTCAAGCAGAGATTTTTGGTATATAGTCTCAGCCGAAGACAAAGTGAGGCATCAAATTTATTCATTATTTATATCAGGCTCACTGCAAGCGCTGTGGAAGAGTTTCTAAACGTGAAAAATGGGAAAACAATATTTAAACGTGTTGAGAAATGATGAATTCAACGAGGTTTGAAACAAAGACAGAAAATTGTCATTTCGGTGGTATGGATTTCACGACAGTATCCTCCCGGGCACAGGGAATGCTCAATTGTCAGTTGTCAGATCAATGATTTCAACATCGTTGGCACCTTGGCAGTTATGAAAGGTTGTAGTCCTTCGCGTCATATACTTGCGGCAATCGTGACATTTGGAAAACAGTTCTTGAAAGACATGCTCTGTCAGTCCTGGGTCCGAGATGTCATCGAGCTGCAGAAGAAGTTCAAAGCAAGATTCTGATTTGGATTCAGATATGAATGTGGGTATGGCTGCTGTTGGTGCCGCTAAATCATGGTAAGAACGAGAGGATGATATGGACACCAATATCGGTGACATACGAGCAAAAGGTGGCAACGATTGTTCACGTGAACGACCAGCTGACGTTGCGGAAGCAGATTAGCTTCATGAAAACATTCTGGCTTGAAGCTAACCTACCACAATGTTGGGGACACTGTACCACCCGATCTACTACAGATCCAATATGCTTTTCGACCTCCTGCAGCCTACGGGCTGCAGAAGACTGCGATTGGGGTGTCGCAGGTGCAGGGACAACATTCGCTGTGTCTTCTTCATAGTGCGTCCACGTCAGCTAAACAGATGACAATGATAAGATCTTACCTCGAGGAGGATAACGCCTCACTACAAGGCCTATCTGATGGTAGAGATGTTCCAGGCAAACTGTACATACAGCCATGAAGCAGATTTCACCAGTTTTTGTCATTAAAAACTCACCCCAGTACTGGCATTGACCTGCTGCACAGGCAGCTATATATTTGCCCGCAGATGGCCCAGACGTAGCCAAGAAAATTGCCGATTCCATGTAAGAGGTTTCGTCCGACTTGAGCAAGGCACATAAGCAGCAAGGACCCTGGAAGTCGTGCGAGCGCCGATAATCAAGAAGGTTGGACGGAGTAACCCGTTCACTGGCGTCATTCACAGGCCTGACACGTGTCATGAGCATGAGAAATAACAGATGAGCAAATAGATCTTTACCAATGCCAGGGCTGTAAATCATTTTCCGAACGATCGTAATGGAGTACAGCATGGACCAAGTGTGCACTTCGTTGATGTTGGAGGACCCTGCTATAGGCTCGCGTATGAAGGGTCGGAGACGACGGTTCCGTGCTGACTTCTCTAGAAGCCACAGGCATCGTTGGGCCAGCATTGAAGATGTCAAAAGGCAGTGGATTCGGAGTGCTCTGGCCCAGCACACTGGATCGAGTAACAGGACCCGAATGAGAAACCGGATTGCGAGTGCGAAGATGTCTTTGGGCAGGCATGGAAGGCGATTCGCTGACTTGAACACATCGAACAGGCCCTATATACATGCTCGACGCCAGAGTTCAAGCCCAGACAACTCAAAAGAGTTAAGGGGGTTACCGACAGGCGGAAACGAGAGTGCGAGCTGAGACGATCATCGGCTAGAATTCAGGAAGCAGTAGGGGAAGTCATGCACGCGTATACGCACCAGTCACTCGGATACAGACGATTGACAATATATGTTTAAATGTGAGTCCTCGGCTATTCTCAGTGATGAATTGATGGAAGTGTTCTCAGGGCGAGAGGGACTAACCTAAAGGTAGTTGTGAGTCCCAGTTTCAAGGTACCAGATCAACGCAGGTACCATGGAATTCGAATCCATCTCACGCAATCCAGTTTCGGTATCAGTGGTGACAATCTCCACCCAGAGGCTCCCTACACAACATTGGTTGATCAGTGCTGATGAATGGGACAGTCATCCATTACCTCTGAGATGCCAACGGCTGCAGTAAGACGGACAATTGGTACTCAACATCTTCACTGCTAAAACTCCTGCTAGAGGTGTATGGACGCATCGATATCTGGGTGATGAATGTGGTGTGTTTTCGGCTCTGCGGCTAGCAGGTAATTGGCATCCTCTCTTCTCCCCTGCCCGTGAACCAATGGTAGCAATGGCCTACAGAATTTTGTCATCATAGGACGCTTGGGTTGTGAACGCATCGTACTCACTTCCAATGATTTATGGTGTCCTTCTGGCTCGCGTTGCCAGGCGAGTGACACATTTGTACAGTGTTCGTTCAACAAAAGACGAAGAATGGGTACCGGTACAAGAAACAATCTACTTGAGTCCACTGAATAAAATCCATCATTTCATCGCTGTAAATCTACTCAAAACGTCAGAAAATAACAGGCGCATTAAATAACTTGATTAGACCTACGCAATTTCAGACCGGCAGGGAACAAGCTTGAGGTCCTCCGAGGGTGGCGATCTTCTTGACTATTCTGGTTTCCGTCAGCCAATCATGACTTGAACATGTTCAGGCCAGGATCTTACTCACCAGACAAAGAACCGTCCGATCTTGGTCGGTGGGGACTGCGGGAGCTGATCGGGAGCGCTGTAGTGGTGGTAATGGTGTATTTCATATATATGGTAATGCAAATGCGTCGGGTTTCCGGCTGTGTGCATGTGCGTATGAGTATGGATATGGTTATGGTTCTCGACGCGCAGATCGCGTCCGGCGTTGTACTGGTCGCTGCCGACGTTGTGCCGATCACCGACGTGGTAGTGATCACCGACGTGGCGCTGATCACCGACGTTGTACTGATCGCCGCCAATGGTGTTGAGTGTGCTGCTTGTGAAGTTGGTGGTCATGGTCAAGAAGTGGTTCGAATGCCGAAACAAGAGGTCCAAACGAGGTATCTGTCCAAATGATGTGGTGTGCATAGAAATGCCCAAAAAATTCATTCTCCACGAGTAATGGTGATCTCAATATGCAATTAGTGAGAAGAGAGAAAGAGCTTGTCAGGTCAAATACCTCCTCCTGCTCAATTGTGTAAATCCGGTGATTCTCTGTGCTTTGAGGCTAGTCGTGGCTCCTCATACAGCTGTGCTGTTCCAAATTGGTCCTCTTCCATCCTGCACACATCGTAGTCCAAGGCACTGCAATACCCCCCAGTATTCGCTGACGATCCTGGCGTCTAACACGAGTCCCCAGTATGTCATGCCACCCATGTCGGTCGTATGGCAAGCATCCATACAAGAATCTGTACGCAACAAGAGCATGTAATTTTCGGCTCTTTCACTATTGGGTTGGTAACATACCTGCCTCGAACCAAAACTATACATGCCTTCACCAATATTGTCTTGAACTTCTTTGCTTCGGCTTCGGGAATGGGATGTCGGACAACTCCGTGATCTTTCTAAAACATTTCCATTTTTTCCCATGAGAATGCTGACATTGACAATAAGACTCCGCCATTTCCGTTTTCCAGAGAGCTCGAGTAACACTTTGACATTAATGGGGCACACATTTCCCTCCCTGCCACCAGCACAAATCCTAGATCCCCTGCAATCAATCTCCTTCACTCTTCTGGTACCTCTCCTGAAGGCGCCGAATGTCTCCTGCCTTTGGGTGAAGTGGCCAGTGCCTTTTTCGAACGTGGTGCAGTTGGGTTCCGTTTCATGGAATTCTGTTTCAGATAAGCATATTGGGCGGGAACCTCTAACCACCCGTTTGCGTAGTGATTCTTCCGCTTATTCTTGATAAATTGCTTAACAATTTCTTCTGTAGCCCAATCCCTCTCAAAGCGAGCCAAGAAGGGATGCTGATCGCGCACCTGCAAAACCAGTGAATGGCCATTAATGTTAATATTGTCGCCAGTGAGTGTACACATGTCAATGGACACTACGAGTACTCACAACTTCGAACAATTTGGCTTTGTCCTTGGCTGGGACTTGGGCCCAAGGAACTTCCCAGTTGATCCGAGCATTCATCACGAGGTCCCGGAGGTTGCGCTGTAGGACTGCTACTTGAGTGTCTACATATGTAGTATCAGCCAGCAACGCACTTGGATGCCCTTGTAAGTCTCGTACTTCTTCGTACTTCCTGACAGCCCCATTGCCTCTTGAATGCTGAAGTTGGTTCCTGCAGCACCACACGGCCGAGGAACCATTTTAATTCCTGCGTCCTGCTGGCCACCGTTGGATTTGTCGGCCAAACCCTCAATATGCTTTCGTAACTCCGCATTTTGCACTCGTTCAGTTTCCAAAGCAGCTGCAAAACTCCCTGGTAAGTCTGTTTTCCCATTCATCAACGTAAACTTGGCACTCCCCTCTCATCACAGTGATTTCCTTCTCCAGGTTTTCCATACTCTGCGTGACACCACTGGTTCTGCTTACCTCTCCCTGTGACAGCATCAGCCCTGCAACAGTTCCCTCGGAAGTAGGTCCTCCATCATGACAAAAGCGACTTGTGTTGCAGTCTCTCTTCTGGCCACCGCTGGGCGGTGTATTCTCGTCATTTCTCCGGTTGGTTTTGGTGCAAGTTTTGGGATTCTTGAATGTCAAAGTCACCTTCATTGCTTTTTTGGCCTTTGTTGCCGCCATGCACATACGTTGATGTCTGGGGCTCACCATCAGTTGCCTCCCATATATATGTTGATTACTGTTGTTATTGTTAATGTTATTAGGTTCATTCTCAGGTGTCGGATCCAGTCGAAACAGATAATTAGCCGATGTGCTGTTCGTTCTAATTTTCGATACAACTTTATTTATTTATTTATTTATTATTCTTATTATTCTTATGTTTTCGTCATGACGCTCCAAAGATAAGTTCCATCGTCACACTGCGAGACATGCCGCGAGACACAGATGTCTTCTGTATTCACTGTCAACAGTACATGTCACACTCGCGGGAACAAGCCCATCGTGCATTGCAATGGCAACCTCTACTTTCTCCTCCGCCTCGCCTGCTGTCCAAACAACGTCGAGTGTTCGACATCGATCCAGAACAGACATCAGAAGAAGAAGGGACAAGCATTCAGGAAGAAGAAGTGACTGGTATGAAAATTGAATTCTTGCGGTTCCTGCTGAGAACTGAGCAGGCTGCAGCCGCCGCTGGCACAATCAAAGCTGTAGAACATTCGATCTGTGACAGGTGGAATCCCAATCCGGATACTGCCAATTCTGACACCGAAGACGAGGAAGGTAGTGATGGCCCTGGCGTAGATGAAGATGATGACCATATCGATACTGGCGTAATTGATTGGGATCGATTCGAGGCTGCCGGACTGTCCGCATGGGATCAATTGGGCGAAGGCTATGAACAGGATGCAGCAAGGATCGGTGAGTCTTGTGTAGCGGTAATCCGAGGACCTCCACTTACCATCCACCTTCAGCTGAGAAATTGAGCGAATACGACCTTGCCATCTGCCGCACCTTCTCCTACAAGGTCCAGACACATACAACTGATGAGGACTTTCGAAAGTTACCTTATGCATTCCCCAGCGATCCTCCATTACCCGGACTGGACAAAACGCGCTCCCGTATCACCTTTCTCTCTGGATTCCAACCCGAGCAGTACAATTGTTGTCCAAATGCATGTTGCTGCTATGTAGGCCCCCACATGAATCTCTCCAAGTGTCCTTACTGTGGGGAAGCTCGATATCATCCAGATGGTACGCTACGCAGGAAATACACCTATATTCCCATCACACCGCGCTTGGTTGGCTTTGTAGGAAATTGCCGCATGGCAGAGCAAATGCAGTATGGAGCTCGCGTACACAAGCACACCCTAGGCAACACCAATGACATTTTTGATGGCTCTCATTATCGCTCCCTGCGTGGCCAACACGTTCGACTCAATGGTCAGAAATTATTCCACAGATATTTTGAAGATCACCGTGATGTCACGTTAGGATTGTCTACCGACGGCTTTTCGCCATTCAAGAAGCATAAGGCGTCAGCTTGGGCCTTCATACTATTCAACTATAACCTTCCACCTGATATACGCTTCCATGTCGAATCTATCCTAGCCCTAGGTGTCATCGGTCCAAAAAAACCAGTCGATTCAGATTATTTTCTGTGGCCAGCCGTCCAAGAACTTCTCCACCTCCTTGTCGGCATCCGAGCCTTTGATGTATTGACAGAAACTGTTTTCTGCCTTCGAGCCTTTCTCATCCTCACGTTCGGTGATATTCCAGCTATCGCTTTGCTGATGCGTATAAAAGGCCATAATGGTATCCTGCCATGTCGCATGTGCAAGATAACAGGTTTACGAGTTCCCGGCTCTCGTGCAACTACACACTATGTCCCACTCGACCGATCTCGGCACCCTGATGTTCAGGTGACCTCGACCGCTATCAAAGTATTCGATCCCAAAAATCTGCCTATGCGCACTCACAATGAGCTGTGCTCTGAAACTAATGAAGTGCAGAGCGCGCGGACCGATGTGGAAGGGAAATTTCTGGCAAAGGCATACGGAATTAAAGGCATTTCCATCCTCTTCTATCTGCCTTCAATCTCATTTCCCATCTCCTTTCCATATGACTTTATGCATCTCATCTGGGAGAATTTGATTATAAATCTCATCCTCCTGTGGACGGGGAGTTATAAAGCGCTAGATCAAGGCATCGAGTCATACCAATTATCCAAATCTGTCTGGGACGCAATAGGAGAAGCCACCGCGGCCTCGGGATCCAACATCTCTTCAGCATTTGGCACTCGTGTGCCCAATATTGCAACAGACCAATCATACTACACTGCGGAAATGTGGTCCTTTTGGACAATGTATCTTGGCCCTGTACTGCTGTGGCAGCGATTCCAGCGTCTGAAATATTACAATCACTTCGTTCGCTTGGTCTACCTACTTAATATCTGTCTCCAATTTGAAATCACGGACGAACAAATTGAAGAAGTCAAACAAGGATTCATCCAATGGGTAGAAGCATACGAAGAGTGAGTATACATCACACAGTGGTTGACTTGCTCTCGTTGAAATTTGCAACAGTATATATTATCAACACGACGCTGACCGACTCTCCACTTGTACTCTCACGGTTCATGCACTTTTGCATATAGCAGATAGTATCAAGGCTCTGGGACCAGTCTGGGCCTATTGGGCATTTCTGATGGAACACTTTTGTGGTACCCTGAAAAGGGCAATTCGAAGTCGCCGGTTCCCATTCGCCTCACTCAATCGCTTTATTATTGAGATGATGCAACTCAATCAGATAGCCAATATGTATGATATTTCTGAAGTCCTCGCACTACGGTCATGTTGTTCCGTTGCTGGAGCTTTTTCCCACCATCAATGTATGTGCAATTCTCTTGAAAGCTTTGCATCTCAGCATTCCTTCCTACAGATCCATCATGTTTGTTACTTCCTCCGAGATCTCGTGCTATACCCGCAGAGAATCTCATTGCAAGCATTGCTGGTGCACTCGCAACTCGATTTGACGTTAACATCCACATCGTGAAGAAGCACTTGAAGGATGTTGGTGTTGAAGAATGGGGCAAGATTCGTTGCGTTGATTCTGATGCTGGTGACACCATACACACTTCATCTCTGGTTTCTACTCGTGATGATACTCGAGATGCAACATATGTGAGGGTATGATAATTTACATCCTCCACCCACCATTTATATACTAATCATAGAAAAACTGCAGTATGAGATGCTAGTTGACAAATATGCCCGCCAGGCTCGCCGTCGGCCTGAATATGAACTTCGGACCTTCTATGGCCAGTTACAACACATCTATATAGTTCAATTCAAGGCAGGATGTACGGAACTTGGCCTCACCAGTGCAACTACAATATTTCTAGCAGCGATCAGGACTTGTTCCCTCGATGATCCTGACCCTCAGTTACGAGTTCTCGACATTCATCTCTATTCATCTGATGGTGCAACCCATGTTGTTGATGTAACGAGTGTGCAATGTTTGGTTGGTCGAATTCTGGACAGGAACAAATGGGCAATCATTGATCGAAGTGGGTCTCTGGCAAGGGCACTATATGTTGAAGATGGTGATGGTTAGACATGTGAGATGGCTATAGTTATTTATCCTCGGCATATATATTATTAAGTCGGGTATCCTCTTTACCTCGCGACGTGTTTGTTGTTATAAATAATAAATAATTTTGGCAATGTGTTATAATCACATTATATAATTAATTATAACAGTTATATCGATATCGTTAACGTTAACGTTGATATATATATTTAGCCCCCTTTGCAACCTTCAGTCATGTCAAAGAACGATTCTAAGCTGCTCGCATCAGACTTGAGCTCGGACTCGCTGTTGTCCGAGTAAGGGCAAGGATGCTGAGGTGAATATGGTACAGTACTAGTGTCGTGGACATCGGGGAAAGTTGATGATAGTCCTTGTGAATTAATCTCATTGAGAAGCTCCCCCAGCTGCCATTCTGCAAGCACAAGCTTGCCCTTCACCACTTCTTCCCCATCACGCTCGGCCTGCAGATGTAGTTCCGCCTCACTGATACGTTGGACAGCTAGTCTCTTCTTGGCTAATAGCGTTTTGCGAACAGCATGCGTGATGGCAAGTGCTTGTTGTGCTTGGTCATAGGCGCTGGGTTTGTTTTCAGACTGGAGCCTGCGCAGTACTCCTCGTAGGATTGATATTTCCTTTAACCATCTGATAGCAACACGCTCCTCCGCCGCTAAGCGACTGCGTGCAGCACGGAGAGTGGCGAGACTTCGCTCTGCCAAGAACTCCTTGACGTCAAGCTTGAGGAATCTCGGCTCCCTTGACCAGCCATTGCCAAGATTTGTCTGGGCAAGATTCAGATGGTTTGGGAGATGATGATAAGATGTGAGGACTAACAGATGCACTAATATTGATGCTCGACGGTCCTGCGTGGTCGTAGATGTCATCGGAGGACAGATAGAGTCGGGAGACGGAAAATGGTGAGTTGGGCAGATGCTTTTGAGATGGTGTGGAAGTTGGTGAGGGTGGTGTATGTATATGAGTTAGTGATGTTGGCCTGCGGGTGGGTGGAAAAGAAGATGGGCCCTGGCAAGTGTCGCTTGGATCGAGGGGGGTCGATAGGGTTGTACTGGCAGTCATAGCTCTGTGCATGATTAGGGGGCTTCAGCAGTGAAACGTGGGTACATCCGGAAACAACATTACCGGTACCGGAACCGTTCCGTCGATTTTCAGCATCAGTCCCTCAGGCCTCAGTATCGAAAGCCATTCCGGTAACTTAGAACAAGTTACTGCAAATGATATACTGAAGTTATAATTACACTGAGGAATTGTTGTGGCGAATCGCGCGATCGCGACCAAGACGGGTTCTGTGTTAGCGAAACCTCTGTAGCCACACCGAGCCGGATCGCGCCCTCGCAACACGAACTTTGGGGTAGGATTATAAGCATAGTTTCCGCTTTTCTGTCGAGGCTTGCTCCAAGTATACATATACATATTTATAATCAGTTTGCACGGAGACTGCCTTCCGGATCTCCGCTTGAATTCGACTAATTCTTCTGCAGCCTTCCGCGGAAGGATTTACTATATGACATACACCGTCATACAAACTGGCGCTTGCAAAGCAAGAAGTCAAGGTCGAAATGTTTTGTTCAAGAGACTTTCTAAATGTCATGTTTGTGAAAACTCCAGAAGTTCTGCGGCTGCTTGTCGTTGTGCTGGTAAGTTTACTGCCTTACAATGAACCCGACTTATCACAGTAATTTCAGCTTCCTGGACCGTCGTTGTCCCCGATGGTCCTGGAGAAAACTTCGTGACATTCAAATACAAGGATGCCCCCCCCCCCACACTATCCTCAAATATTCAACCGCAAGTTCACGCTCGAGGAGATCCAATCGAAGAGAGTACGTTGCGCACGCATCAATCCTTTATGTCCCTAATAGGATCCAGCAAGCCTGTGCATCAATTCTAGTGTTGCTGAAGTTCAGTTCGGTCCGGTTCCGACCCTTTTTGGCGGAACCACGAACCGAACTTCGGGTCCGGTTTGGCGCTGGGCCAAACCTGGACCCAGACGGCATCGAACCGTCTGTCCGCGTTCGGTCTGGGTTCAGATGCGGTCTGAACCCCGGACCGAGGTGGGCTCACCCCATGAGCTCTGTTCTCCTCGCGAATGGCAGGCACATATCAATTGATACGGCGCTGCACTTCGCGAGGTAGTTGGGCTGCGGGGGAGCTGTCCGGCGCTGCTGCTGCCATTGCTGTTGCCACTGTCGCTGTTGCTGCTGCTGCCGTGGCCGTTGCTGCTGCTGCTGCCGCCGCCATTGTCGTTGCCGTTGCCGTTGCCATTGCCGTTGCCGCTGCTGCTGCTGCTGGCATTGGATGAGCCGCCGTGGAAATGGGAGCGCGGGCTACACCCACGCTCCCGCTGCTGCCGCCATTGCTGCCGGCGCTGCTGCTTCTGTTGCTGCTGCTGCTGCTGCTGCCGTTGCAGTTGCTGCTGGCGCTGCTGCTGCTGTTGCTGTTGCTGTTGCCGCCGCTGGTGGTGGTGGTGGTGGTGGTGGTGGTGATGTTGTGGCTGTCCCGTGGGTGGTGTTGCTGCCACGGCTGCTGCTGCCGGTGTTGCTGCTGTTGCCGGCACTGCTGCTGCTGCTGGCCGTTGCCGTCGTTGTTGTTGCCGTTGCCATTGCCATCGTCGTTGTTGACGTTGACGTTGCCGTTGCCGTTGCCACCGCTGGTGGTGGTGGTGGTGGTGGTGGTGGTGTTGCGGCTGTCCCGCGTCCGTTGGCATTGCGTTGGCGTTGTGATCCATTTTGTGCCGCGGTGGTGTGCTCGTGATGTGCTCGCGGTCAAGTTTCCTGGAACAGATAATATTAGTAAAGTTAAGATAAATGTTGAGACTTACCTGTGTCAATGAATGCGACATTGTGTCGCGTTCATTGGCCTTGCGTTGTTGTTGTTGGTGAAGAAACCTCCCTGTAATGGTCACATGATACCATTTAACACGAAAAAGTAAGTAAAGAAATACGAAAAACAAATGAAATAAATACCTTAAAAATATCCGCGTTCGCGGTTTGGACGCGGTTTGGAGCCGTTCAGGAAATCCGGCCAGCCTCGAAACCCTGAACCGAACCTGCGGTCTGGTTCAGCATTTGGCTGAACTTAGACTGAACCCCGGGTTCGGTTCGGGGTTTGAACCCGGTTCGGCTAGGTTCGGAACTGAACTACAGCAACACTAATCAATTCTACTCCCTATTCTCGCGAATGAGCGTATTCATCAACAACAACCGAACCTTATATGTCGCAGCCAGGAGATTGATGAGCGAGTGACTTGTGGTAAGTTCAGAATCATGGAGCCTTGAAGATTCACAAATCCTCTCTTGACCAGATGTGTGCAACACTGCGCTTTTCTCACAGACCTGGCTCTGCTCCATCTGCGGTTGGGAATTATGTCTGCCTTGCTATGACAATATCAAAAAGGTGGGTACGAGACGATAGGTTAAGCACCATTGATCCTTTCCTCCTTTTGTTATCAGGGGGATATCAAAGCTTCAATATGCTCGATCATCTCGGGAGTACCACATGCCCAGATTGATTTTTATCCAGTCACCCACTTCCGTCACGATGAGATTGAAACAGCAATGTTGGCGATGGAGTGCCTTTTGCGGGAAAGTGATTTAAGGTCAGACATCATCCTACGTTCGAAAATCGCCTATTAACTCTCCTTATAGAAACCCTGATCTACGTCATTGTCTTGATCCTCTTGCTTCATATGAAGTTCCCAGGCTCTCTCGAAATGCTCCTTTTTCTGAGTTTCGGCGATACTGGTCTCAAGGCATTCCCATAGTGGTGATGGGTATACATGCTTGTCTCCAGGGTGATTGGGGCCCAGAATATTTTATTGAGAGATATGGCACACAAAAGGTCACTCTTGTTGATTGCGAGACTGATAACACACAACAAGCGACAGTTTCGGACTTTTTCCGGAATTTCCACAGTATTGGTGACCAAAGACAGATATTGAAACTTAAGGTAGCTCTCCTGTAGTTGATGTTCTTCACCTGATTGCCATTCTCTACAGGATTGGCCACCACAGACTCACTTTCAGGATGAATTCCCTGAGCTTTTCAGTGCTTTCATGAGTGCCATTCCATTTGGAGATGTTGCACGTCTGGATGGTGTCCTCAACATGGCTGCGCATTTTCCACTCAATGGAGTTGCTCCAGATCTAGGTAGGGAATCATCTTGTTGTCCGCAAGCCCCAGGAATTCAGCGAGTGGTCTCAAGGTCCAAAAATGTACATTGCGTATGGTTCAATAGAGGACGACCAGCATTCTGGTTCTACCAAGCTCCATCTTGACATGCCTGCCAGTTGCGCGCACCAAGTCTGTGACCTTTTTGGATGCTCATATATATCGTGTTAAAGTTGTCTCAACCTCTTAGGTCAGTAATCAAACTGATGCCATGAAGATCGCATGCAACTTCATCTCAATCGATAATCTCAGCCAGACGCGAAGGATATGCACTGAATTACAGCAACATCGGGTCGCTACTGATGCCAGTGATGACATCCTGCAATTTCATTCCACATTGTGGCATGCCTGGAAGTCGCTGACACACGATAGAATTTTTTGCGACAACACTTACGCCTTCTCGATTGCGCAGATAGAATCAAGTCGAACATTCAAACAAGCCATCCATAGAAAGGAGAGGAATCGGGCAATTAAGGAGGCACAAATGGTCGCTGAACGCCCACATCGACAGGGCTACGACTTCCGTTGCCCAATTTGTCCACGACTATTTCACAGAGCTGGTCTCCTCGACCATCTGTAAGTCCAAATATCTTCTATGTCAATGGTATGCTAAAGGAGATCCAGTAAATCAGCACATCCTGCCTCTATCTCCATTGACAGTGTTACTGAGACTCGGCTGCATAAGCCAAGAGTTGTTGCTGATGTCAATTTCATGAAACAGCTACAACTTTTCATCGGGTGAACAGCTCCGTGTTGCGTCAAGAACGCTCGAAGATATCTGGATGCTTAGTCTTCGGCTCCTTGGTATATGTCATATCGGCAGCTGGCATCAGGACCACTTACTGAGAGATCCCTACATGTATACATTGTTCTTACACAAATGATATCACGTGACAACTACACCGTCATGTACAACTCTGAATCATGATCAATCAAGATCCTTGGTAGTCACCACACGCAGCCATTCCCAAGCAAAGAAGTTCGAGACAATATTGGTGAAGGCATGTATAGTTTTGGTTCGAGGCAGGTATGTTACCAACCCAATAGTGAAAGAGCCAAAAATTACATGCTCTTGTTGCGTACAGATTCTTGTATGGATGCTTGCCATGTGACCGACATGGGTGGCATGACATACTGGGGACTCGTGTTAGACGCCAGGATCGTCAGCGAATACTGGGGGGTATTGCAGTGCCTTGGACTACGATGTGTGCAGGATGGAAGAGGACCAATTTGGAACAGCACAGCTGTATGAGGAGCCACGACTAGCCTCAAAGCACAGAGAATCACCGGATTTACACAATTGAGCAGGAGGAGGTATTTGACCTGACAAGCTCTTTCTCTCTTCTCACTAATTGCATATTGAGATCACCATTACTCGTGGAGAATGAATTTTTTGGGCATTTCTATGCACACCACATCATTTGGACAGATACCTCGTTTGGACCTCTTGTTTCGGCATTCGAACCACTTCTTGACCATGACCACCAACTTCACAAGCAGCACACTCAACACCATTGGCGGCGATCAGTACAACGTCGGTGATCAGCGCCACGTCGGTGATCACTACCACGTCGGTGATCGGCACAACGTCGGCAGCGACCAGTACAACGCCGGACGCGATCTGCGCGTCGAGAACCATAACCATATCCATACTCATACGCACATGCACACAGCCGGAAACCCGACGCATTTGCATTACCATATATATGAAATACACCATTACCACCACTACAGCGCTCCCGATCAGCTCCCGCAGTCCCCACCGACCAAGATCGGACGGTTCTTTGTCTGGTGAGTAAGATCCTGGCCTGAACATGTTCAAGTCATGATTGGCTGACGGAAACCAGAATAGTCAAGAAGATCGCCACCCTCGGAGGACCTCAAGCTTGTTCCCTGCCGGTCTGAAATTGCGTAGGTCTAATCAAGTTATTTAATGCGCCTGTTATTTTCTGACGTTTTGAGTAGATTTACAGCGATGAAATGATGGATTTTATTCAGTGGACTCAAGTAGATTGTTTCTTGTACCGGTACCCATTCTTCGTCTTTTGTTGAACGAACACTGTACAAATGTGTCACTCGCCTGGCAACGCGAGCCAGAAGGACACCATAAATCATTGGAAGTGAGTACGATGCGTTCACAACCCAAGCGTCCTATGATGACAAAATTCTGTAGGCCATTGCTACCATTGGTTCACGGGCAGGGGAGAAGAGAGGATGCCAATTACCTGCTAGCCGCAGAGCCGAAAACACACCACATTCATCACCCAGATATCGATGCGTCCATACACCTCTAGCAGGAGTTTTAGCAGTGAAGATGTTGAGTACCAATTGTCCGTCTTACTGCAGCCGTTGGCATCTCAGAGGTAATGGATGACTGTCCCATTCATCAGCACTGATCAACCAATGTTGTGTAGGGAGCCTCTGGGTGGAGATTGTCACCACTGATACCGAAACTGGATTGCGTGAGATGGATTCGAATTCCATGGTACCTGCGTTGATCTGGTACCTTGAAACTGGGACTCACAACTACCTTTAGGTTAGTCCCTCTCGCCCTGAGAACACTTCCATCAATTCATTGCTGAGAATAGCCGAGGACTCGCATTTAAACATATATTGTCAATCGTCTGTATCCGAGTGACTGGTGCGTATACACGTGCATGACTTCCCCTACTGCTTCCTGAATTCTAGCCGATGATCACCTCAGCTCTCATTCTCGATCAATGCTACCTCATACAATAACTTTGCTCGAAACTTGTTTGACATTCTTGTCTCCTGGCTGTACCGATGTGATGGGTATATGGCCTGTGTAATGGCTGGGGCTCATGATGACAAACTTGTACCCCCCATGTCATATATACGTAAGTTCACGATGATCTGCTCTCGCTAACTGGCATAGATGATCATTCTCGGAAATTTCCTGGCGAGGTTGCCCCACAGGACTCGTGACAAGGTGTCGGACCAGCTTGTAACTATAAATATCAGAGCTATTCCAAAACGACCACCAGTCTTGCCTACCCCAACATTCCTTTCTGTATAGTAGGTATTGAAGTCCTAGCTTTAACAATGTCTGAAGATATGAATCCGTATGCGTCGGGATCTGGTCAATGTTGGCCACGCCAGGAAGAAGAGGATGCTCTGCAAGTTGGCCCGAGAAAAAAACCGTATGTAATTCCTGCCGCTCCGTCTATGCCACCAACTTGTGTCGTCTTGCCAGCTGCCTCACTGATCTGCTCATACATCATGGACGACATTTCGGTCGCACGGAACATGCATTATGCAGCATCCGAACTCTGTTAAAGAACGGACTTCTCCGCATCAATAAGCTTGCGAGTGATACTAACAACGTTCTCACAATTCGGTATGTCTTACTAATTCGTTACACTAAATGAATGATTGGCCTCCACCAAAGGGAGGACAAAGAACATCGTGTTTTCCAAGCTCTTATTCAAATGATTCCTGGTCTTCAGAGCTGACTTTTGGCAAGCTCCGAAGAAGAACTTCGCCTAGTTGCTGATTTGGTGCGTCCGCCCTCGATCCATCGTCGACAGCCTAAGTTACTGTCCTGTTCATGTAGATCCAGAAGGGAGTTTCTAGTGCAAGATTGGATGACACCAAGAGCCTAAAAGGTGTCATTATTGATTGGATCACTCCCAAAGGACAATCTCTCGATCCCCCACTTGCGCGCAATATCAAAACGGATCGCGGTTTCAATCACGACAGCACAGGATACCTCCTCTGTCCAGCCGGACTTGACTGGTCAGATATTGAGTGTGCAATGTTCCTCTCACACTCAATGTGATCTCACATTTTCCAGGACAAAGGAAAATCTTCGAAATGGCCTTCTTCAGGTGTCAGGGGACCAGTGGCCGATATTCCTATATCATGAATACTCTTATGACCCAGACGATCCGTGGAAGGGCCTCCTCAGAAGCGCGATTATTGTCTCGGTGAGTCCGCCGTCTCTTGGCTCGAATGTTTAATAACGCATGCTCGCAAACTAGGCATATAAACATATTTTCTTGTCCCCGAGTTCTGTTGGCAAGGAAGCTAGAGCTACACGTTCGGGGAATGCCCGTATTCATGGCATGACACGTGTAACGCAAGCATCTATTGCCTACATGGTCACTCAAGTGAGTATATGTCCGCAAACTGATGCAAGGATAACTCTAATATCCTCCAGGTTCATTTCAGTCTCTCGTCATCTCCTACGTTCTCAAGGACAGATACTGCAACCGATTCAGAGCAATTCTATGCCAGCATCTTGGAGCTCCTGCAAGATCCTGATGAAGCAGATGAAGTCAACGATCTCTTGGAATGGTGGAATCGGTGAGCCCAACAATGCTGGAAGCCAAACAGTGTCTTCAATACTGACATTCCCCACAGTATGATCTTTCCAAATCATTTGCCACTACTGGTTGCCCCTGCTCAGAACAGTGTTCTAGCCAAAATTCGAGCCAAGCAAGCTGCGGTGAAGGCTGTTCAATGTCTTGACACTAACATCAGGCCAGAAAATCCGCTGTAGGTCAGTCTGATAGTTGCTGGATCTCACAGTGGATGTACCGTCGTCTCAATTTTGTACAGTCTATGCTCGAAAGAAATATATATTTCTCATCACTAGTCCTCTTTATCGTACTGTCCTGTAATGAGAAAGGCTACAAGCCTCCAGTGAAATTGACAGCTCCGGTTCTCATAATTATAACCGTCGCAAACCAGCTCCATGCTGGCCTGATTTCAATCATTCTGCTGCTAGATTGTAATTTGCTAATGTGCAATCAAACTCGTCGGGTGAAATCTTGCCGATGACACTAGTCCCCTAGGCCTTGCAAGTCATCAGTCGAGAAACGGCACCAGACAGACTCGAGAGAACGAATGATCACCGGCCCAGTTTTGCCATGGAGGTGTATTTCACGAATGAAACGGAGATGACAAACTCTTGCTGAATTTGAAAGAGCAAGTACATCCATGATATATAGATGACCAATGACAATTTAGAGTCTGTATTGTTTTGTAGGACTGCAGTAGAAACGCCGTACGACTTGTCAGTTACGGGCAAGGTACCGGTGATTACCAGACAGATACGTATGCGATCGCTCACCATTACTGATCGTGCATCGCCAGACATAAAGCCTTGATGGCAGCATCAATTCCAAAATGTCCTTACATGATCAGATTTCTCACGCTAATGCTGGCCCAAGCACCCAGGTACGATTAACCCTACTAGGATGATTTTTGCATTTATAGATTACTTTTCATCCTAGAGTAAATGACCTAATAGTAGTTTGTTTTCACCTGGATCTGGTGATTTTTGGCCTGTAATAGGTTAATTGTACCGCGACCCTAGGTCAATCTAATGGGTGACGTTCAACCTGACTCACGATCACAGTGATCATCCATTATCATCCATGAGCACCGGTGAGAACCAGTGCGCACAATGCGCAGCATCATGCAGCACAAACATGCACCAACAATCACAGAACCAAGGATAACTGGTCTGCACCATGCTGCACGCTGAAACACTGCGCCACACATTTCAACTTTTCTGTGTGATGTCATGCGATACTCTGCCAAGAATTCTATTTCAGAGCGCTGTCGCTGTCTCGGACCAATTTGGGAGGTGGGAGGCGGGTTAGCCAAAACTCTTCATTATTAAGTACAGCTACCCATCTCCTATTCTTTCATACTTGTCGGTTCGCATCCTCTCCCATTTTCCATTTCCCTCCAATTCCATCATCTGACATCTGCCACTTCCAGCACACAGAGCAGTCTCATCCTTGGCGAGCGCCAAGACAAATTCAGAGCTGCACAAGAGAAGCACCCACTGTCCCTCCCTCCATCAAGGAATTCTCGCAGTGCGTCACCCATCTAATCTACCATAGGATTAGCACCAAAACCTGATCTGGTCTGACGTCAGCGGCACATTGATGGACAACAGCAGCCCCCTCGTGCCGCTGCTCTGGACCATACTCAAGCTCCGTCCATTGTATGAGGATGGGAACAACAAGTGGGATGACGTACTGGGAGTCTGGGCAGCCAGCCAACAGTAACGAAAGATGTAACAGCCAGCCATGCACACATTCTTATTGTATAAATATGACATGAAATATCAGTGCTTTCGCATCTTACGCCTATGGCAGCTTTGCGACGATCACACCAACAGCTTTCAGCTCATGTCCAAGTCAGAGACGATGAAATAGTAGCCCTGACAGATCCTACAAGATTGTTGAGAGCCGAACAAGTGAGCACAGCAGCTGAAGCTGCTATTCTAGTTCACAGCGACACCGACTCAGATGGTTTCTCTTCAGGAACAATCACCCCAGCTGGTATGTCAAAGCTACGGGATCTACATTGCAAGACCAACTGATAATATCACTGCATCCTGAAGACGGTGTCGTGGCTCCTGTTATATCTCCTAGCCCCAACAGAGGATCTGCTCACAACATGTTCCTCCCACCAGCAGCGGCCACACCTCCACCCCGACACAGACGTCAATTAGACCATCTCCCGAATAATGACGATCTATTTCAGTCCTTTCTGGCTCATCTTCATGCAACAAACCGAGTTTTCATACCTCCTCCTGGGTATAATAATGTCCCACTCTTGTGCAATCCCCAAAGCCCATCCTTATCACTGCAACCACTTGAGGAGGAGGAGTCCGTTCTATCATTCACACCTGATACTGCTAGATTCACCCCGAATTCCAGCATTTCCGACTTTCTTGTCACGGAATTCATTGGCCTGCACCGAGGAAATCTCAGACGTAGCTACATCCAGGGTGGATTGGTACTTGGATCCGCTCCTTGTGCTCTTGACATTGTAGAAGCCCTTTTTGCATGCGATTGTATCCCTGGCTGTATCATATCCAAGTGGCCTCAGGGAGAGATATTCATTGGGACATCTCGGCATCCTATAGATATAGAATCCGATGACTACCAACATCATTCAACCCAATTCCATGAGATTGGGTGTCTCCATGGTGTGTTGGACATTGAGCTACCAAGGGCAGAATTTGACGCGGTTCTTCAACCTGCTGTAGACTCGGACTGCCATACCCGGTTAATAGAGACCCATGGTCTTGATGGAGCTGAGCAGATATATGTTCTATACCTTTGGGAAGAGGTGATCTCAGCGAGTCATTCACAGACGACCAACTAAATAATCCCAACAGGACATTAGGGATGAAGACTCTAGCATGCACGACCCTCCTGCTGTGCCAGCCCCACCCAAAACCATCCCTAGTACCCCCCATTCACCACCCGCTGAATTGTATCTCAACAAGCATTTCCCTACGCAAAGGAAATTCCTGCAAAACCTAGTATTGCAAAACTATGGCGTAGCATATAGGCATTGTCTCACCGAACGCACTCTTCGATCTGTGGCTGAACTTGTTGGCATCGTCTGGCCAATGAAGGGGGCCATCAAGCCGAAGACATTCCCTGACACTGGTCTCACCATCAAACTTGATGACCTGGCACGATGGGTCGGGATCAATCCTGGCTCTTTCAAGAATATTCGAGCTAGCATTGCAAAGGCCAGGGTTGCGCGAGAGCACTTAAAAAGACAGAGTGTTTCATCACTGGACAAAATAGATGCATCCTCTATCAATATCCTCAAGGTTTTGCTGTCTGGTAGCCCAGTGGAGTATCCAGATTTGAGCAAAAGTTTCAATATGGAAGAAGGCGAGTGGGATGCAATTCGGATGACTGGAGACAGCCTGGACAAGCTTGTTAAGCGGGTGATTAACAAGTACGGTAGCAATGGCGATCTCATGTAATGCCCAATATAAACTCTGGAATTCTATCAACTTCGGCGGTTACTTCGCCACCTGGGGTTAGGTGTTTACAACCAAAACTTGTCACGGTCTTCCTTTTTCCTTTCTATTGCCATGAAGATCGGTAAGTTGCTTTCTTATATTTCAAGTCTACCTCAAATGACCGTTGCTTCAGAGACCATAGCACCATCACTTCCACCATCTCCCAAATCATTGGTTTCATCAATCCTGTTCTCTGCCTCATCTCCGTCGATATGCTCAACTCCATCTCCTGACAACGATTTCCTTAGTGAGGACCGCTTTGCTGTGACTGAAAACCCACATTGGCGTGGACCAGTGGTACCAAACCCAGCAAGGCCACCCAAATATGCCGCATATGCCGTTTATAATGGACGCAAGATGGGCATCTTTCATTCCTGGTACGTAGTTCCCTTCCTTCGGTCCCCCCACGATTGACAGTCACAATAGGTCTACCTGCAGCCAACAGACAGACCGCTTCCCCTCCAGTCAGTATAAAGGTTTTCGTACCATCAGTGGCGCAGAAGAAGCATACGAGAATGCTGTAGCTTTAGGAAATGTTGGCCCCCCTCCACCTGCCATCCGGTGTAGAGGGTCCTCGACCCTCTGAGGCCGTAACATCGATATCTAGCGAATCCGCTTGAACCCGACGTAACCCGACGCAACCCGATGCATACCGACTAGCACGGCCGCTCACGTACCTGGTCGGTCTATCTCGTAAACTCACGGAACTTCAAATATCAAAGATAGATCTCATCGGACTGGGATCCCGACATCGGACTTGCCTTATTCACGCCTAGCGTCTCCCTTATGGGGATATAGTAAAGTATATTGCATCTTTTACGGTTTTTTATATCTTCCACCCATTTTCCCTGTCATCGTCGCCTCGCAACGCTCTTCCTACTTCCCCATTTTTATTCTCCTTTGTTTCCTCTCAACGGCCGAGGACTCTCGTCCGAATCTAGGTACAGAAATTTGTAGTATAAAAACGGTGCCCAAGCGCCGTCTCATAATAAGAAACCAGTTCCCCCATTTCCTCTCTCTGAGAATTAGTCTCTCGGTAAAATCCATCGCACACATTGCTCGTCGGATTCCTCAACGCCCTCCCCGTCGTTCTACCGCCTTTATCTCTACGTCCCTCGTCACCCGACACCCGACCCGCCGTACCCAACATCGTCGGCTTCGTCAGCTTCGATCGGTCTCGATAGATTTCAGTAGTTTACTCGGCGGCTTCATACCTTTTATATCCTATTATCTTACTGAAGCTTGTTAGACTATTCCTAGTCACTTCTACGCTGACCCCACAGGCCTAGGATTATTATTCCGCAGCCACCCCGACCTCGCCTTTACACCGGTCAACCCCCACCAGTCTCAGGACAGCTTCATTAACCCCCACTGTAACCTCGAACACGCATCTTCTACCAGAGTCGCAGCCAGATGCCTTTTGGGTTGTGATCCATGGCGTTTCACCAGGTGTTTATGAAGGATGGTAATTCCTTTGCCTATCTAGGTCTTTTCTGTCATCTAACACTGCCTGCCAGTACTAGAGCAGAGCTTGCACTAGGCCACGCCAGAGGACATCTCATCCTTCGTGCTTGTAGTGCAGCTGATGGTAATGCACTTTTTGTTCAACAATACATGGCAGGTGAGGTAGATAGACTACACATTTCTTTTGCTTAGCCCTGTTCTTTCCTTCTCAGGCATTTCTGTAATTGATTGTGGTGGGATTTCGAGTTCAGTTGTCTGACCCATGTATGTATGTTTTACTGCCCGCCAATGTCTCTAAAAGCGTGATCCGAACTAAAGTCACATGATACCTGTTTCTTTCATACCAACCATCCACCCAAAATCGATGGTGGACCGGCTCAAAAACATTCGTGCGCTTACTACGTACTCGAGGAGCGAGTGAGGTTAGCTTTGAGAACACAAGTAGGAGATGCTGTGTGACTCGGCCAACAGAGGGAAGAGGTGATGATGTTGATGTCGACAGCAGAACGCGTAAGCTATCATTTTACATTCCTGTGAGTAATTAACATTATTGCAATTGTTTTTCAGATGCAGGATGTTGTCCCAGACAAGGAGTACGATGTCCTGCAAAGGAGTCTTGCAGATATGGTCGACGCCCTTGATGAAGCCTCGCACCAGTCAATGGATCCACCAGAAGACATAGAATTAAATGTTTGTAGTCGACTGTCCCATGGAAAGGTGGTACGGCCAAAGGTCATCATTGATCCTACATTCCTTTCTTTTGCGTTGGAACTGAGAGGACCTCGTCACCTGAGCAAGGTTTTAAGTTGCCACCCCCGTACTGTTTGCCGCTGTGCACTGGAATTGGGGATGGCTAGTGCAGGGGCCCCTGTCTACAGAGATGTTATGGCATTTGATGGTTCCAGTAGTCGCATCTGGACATCAACTACATCACCAGTCACAGCCTTCTCCGACGACGAACTGGATCGTGAAGTAGCCGCAGCTTTGGAGGTATTTCCTCAATTCGGACATCGAATGATCTGTGGTTACCTCCGTGCCAAAGGTTACCGAGTGCCAATTACAAGAATATCTAGTTCGTACTTTTGTGTCCATGGAACCCCAGCACCGTTTGGGCCCAGACAAATAGAGAGGAGGGTATATTCAGTACCAGGTGTGAACTCACTCTGGCATCATGACGGCCAGCATGGTAAGTTATTCATGTATGGATTGATTTTTTGGTTACTAAAACGGAGCTATAGGCTTGATTCGCTGGAAACTCGTAACACACGCCTTTATTGATGGGAAATCACACCTAATCACGGGCATCAAAGTCAGCAACAACAATCGAGCTATGACGGTCCTGCAAGTCTTCGAAGATGCAGTGTTATCACATGGCTGGCCAAGTCGCATGAGAGGGGATCACGGTACAGAGAATATGGAATGTGCTAAACATATGGAAGAGATCAAGGGTCCGGGAAGGGGTTCATATATATTCAGCCGGTTTGTCATATTTTTCACTTGTTACCATCAACTAATGTTGTCGACTGATGTTGCAATCGGTTTCATTCACAGAAGTGTACACAACATGCGAATCGAGAGGTTGTGGTACGACTTCACTCAGGGAGTCGGCGGCAAGTGGAAGGACTTTTTTATCGAGTTAGAATTCCATCATGGACTGGACCCCGACAATCCTGCACACATCTGGCTCCTGCAATTTCTTTTCCTACTGATGATCAATCAGGATGTAGCTGAATGGGCTGAGGTATGGAATGCTCACAAGATCCAGCTTCGAGGGGAGAGAGATCAAAGTCCCCATGAGATGTTCCTCTTTGGGATGGTTGAGAATGGCCCTCGGGGTCTTGCTTATTTGCAGCAGCAGCAAGATGAAGCGGACGTGGATCTTGCAACATATGGTATAGATTGGGAAGTGCAGGAGGACCCTGTCTTGATGAGACACTTCGTCAACAACAATCCGCAGCATGGGATTGATGTTGCTCCTGCAGAGGATGTATGTGATTCGCCCGACTCCCCGTTGACCGTAGAGCAACAGCAGACACTCAAGCAGCTGATTGGCAAAGTTGTTGACGTGACCTCCAGAAATATGACCATCTGGCGATTAATCTGGCAGATAGGATTTGATTTATGTCATGACCTAGCAAGGATTGATCATGCATAATGTAATGTACTCGTTCAACTAAGCTTTCGTGAATTAAGTATGCAACAAATAAAATTTTCTGGTAAAAGATGGTACATGCGGCACATTCTAAGTTAACGGGAAAGGCTGCAGTGATTAAATTGGGTCACGAATGTGAAATCAACGAGAATTGTAGTGTCCATGTTGGAGAATCATCTGCGAATGGAACCATGAGTCGAAAAGAGTGTCAGACTGCTCATTCAAATGGCATGTCTCCATCATTGCATTATCAAGCCATGCATTGAATGTCACCTCCACATGTCGGTCACATGTATGGAAGTCCAAAGGAGGTTCAGGTATCCATGTGTCAAGGTCATAAGAATAATGATCTGCACAGGTGAAGACAAGCTGGGAGTGAATTGAAATCAGGCCGATGAGCTCAGTGGGTGGCAAGTACATTACCTCCAGTTTCGTCTGTGTATTTAATGGCAACAAATCAGAATCTTTTATAGCCAGAAGAAAGAGGCAACATCTAAGGAGACAGTCCCCGAAATCCTTGGCAAAATCCTCTTGGGAGATTGCAGCGCCTTTCAACGGGAGAGGGTGACCAATGCCGACAAGGTATCTCTTCACTCGTAACTGGAAAATGTCAAAGAGGAGGATGTTGATCTCCAATTCATCTGCTGTAGTGGAAAAGCTGAGTCGTTCCAAAATTTGCTCGACATTAGTGATGCGACGATTGTACATTCCAGCCAAAAGCAGATGGAGGTAGGATGAGCCTTCCTTGACAACAGAGAAGGTCTGTGAAGATCCTATTAGTAGTAATCTTCCCGAAGAGTAATCCTAACACACATCTATAAATTTATTGCGACCAAAGATAGTCATATCAAATCCTTCCCTAAATGCGAGGAATTCAGGATGGTTCCATGGGTCAGCATGTCCTATCAATACTGAGGCTAGGAGAGCACGTGTCATCGATCTGTGAAATTTCGGTGTGCGAGCTGTGTGGAAGGCCGAAACCTAATCAAAAACTTTCAGTAATTAATAGGACGGAATAGAAAACCATATACTACGCACGTCAACCATGCCCAAATAATGCACAAGCAAAAGATAAACAGGATCTTTGAACACAGGTGTTTCCAAAATATCCGAACACAAGAAGTGAAACCAAGGCTTCAAAATGTTGGCTGAATCTGGGTCCAAGGCTTTGATATATGTGAACTCGAGATCCATGCAGGTATTGTGGCCATGCACAATGGCAAGAATCCACCATGGCATGATGGGATCGGGTGCCACACCTAACGTGAACATGTGAATAGCAGCCAAGCTGCCGCACACCCAAAAGTCCCGCTTTCTCATCGACATTTCAACAGAAGCCAGAGGCCAGAGAAGAGGAATTTTATAATCTTCCTTCACCCCCCACAGCGTAGTGTCATCCGTGAGAAGCTTGATAGACTCTTGCATCAGCCCTCGCTGAGGGCCATGGCCAACTGCATGTTGGGATACAGGGTCTGACGCCTTCATATATCTATGCATGAAGTGTCAGTTGACTAACACATCTGCCCATTAGGACATTGCTTACATGCTGATGTCCCAGAACGGCTCCAGGAATGCTCCCACTTCGCAAAGACTGCATGTCACACCAGGTTGTGGATAGAATGAAACCAGTTCAGCCTTGTATTTGAATCTAAAAAGATCGATAACCGTCTTGGATATTGCAGTGGTGTTCGGTCCTGAGATGCAAACGACTTGTGCCTCTGGATGAAGTGAGATGTTCATTCTAATTGATGTCTGCCATCCCTCAACGTCATCATCTGTTGCCTTTGGAACATAGACGTAGGGGGGTGACTCCACAACTCTAGATGCGGTTGGCACTGCAGAAAAAGACACCACTGGTACTGTTCGTGGAGGAACATGGATGGGAATTGGTACACCCATCAATGGAGTGGGAGCGGGAACAGGATGGGGATGGGGATGGGGACGGGGATGGGGATGAGGATGGGAGCGGGGCAGAGGATTAGATTGTGCAGCGGAAGGTGTAGGTGCTACAGTCCCAGAGTTTGGCAAGGACATAGCATTATGCACTGCCTCGAAGCACTGTCGGTTGCTCGGAGGCTCTCCATTCTAGGTATGTGAGTTGTCAGCTGGAACAGCTTGGTCAATAGATTACTTACAATAACAAACACTGACCGTGCACACGACTCTCCAATAACACTGGTGGTTGGCAGGCCCTGATTGCGATGTTGCTCATCTTCATTCTGTGGGGAGAGGTATTATAAGGATGGTCACCGGCCATGCCATATTGCATTGCTTACCACCGGGATACGGGGTGACTGTTCTCATGACATCTGAGAACTGGAATTTTCCACCCACTCAGACTGTTCATGAGCCAAGTTCTTTCAATGTCAAGTTCAGCGAAAATCCATTTATAGGAGATGACCATTTCAGAGAACTCACAAGAGGGATTCTCAGGCACATTGTAAGGCAGTGGGCTGGCTCTTGAGTTTGCAGCGTGAGGCCTTGAAGCACACGCCATGGGAAACATGCATGTATGACCGTGTCATTGGCGTGGAGGTCAAATGCAGTGAGTGGTCCCTGCAGATTGCCGTAGCTTGGTGCTTATGGCCGGTTCAGTCGAGATTCACAGATATAAAAATTGGAATACATACCAAGGAAGAGCATTTGGATTGTGGGATTGACTGGGTTTTTGACCTTTTGACTGATCTGCAATAGGGAGGGGTGATCGAACTCCCAGGCAACGAGATCCGCTGGCTTAAATTGACGGGACGTCGCAGGCTGGTTGCTTCTTGGGTACACTAAATGCCAAGGAAGGTGATGGTAGTCCCGACCAGTAGGGTAGGCTGGAGGAACCTGGATATTCCTGGATAGGAGATGTCGGTGAAGCTCGGTATCAAGCTGCTGCCAAACCTGACCAGATGTGGGGAACACAACACGAAAAACTAATCCAGCCTTAACTAATGCAGCAATGAGTGTCGGTATTTCAACATTCTTCCACCGGTATTGTCCTGATGGATAAGCGGCAAGTTCGAACTCAGTTTCATCCTGTATAAAGTCTGACAAGTTAGATTGGGTATAAATATGAATATAACAAGACATGAACCATGAATGGGAGGAACAGGATCTGGTACTCTGCGTCTTCATTCTGTACTATGGCCGAAGAGCCAGTTGGTGTAGTAGCGCCACCTCTTCCCCTACGAGAGCCGGATGCTCGTGAGTTCTGAACTGTTGGTGTTTGATGTTGGGGGAGGTTTCAATGAGTGCTAGCCATTCGCTGGCTTTGCAAGCTGCCAACATCTGAGGTGGGTCATAAGAAGGCGTGGATGGGAGGCTGTGAGTTTAATGCCGTTGAAGTTGACGGTGTGTGCACGGCACCGGCAGGTGAGGTGGTTGAAGTAAGAGAGGAGGCTCTGGCAATGGCGTCAGGATGTGGGATCCAAGAATGTAAGGCATACTTACATTGGCGGAATTTGACTGTGAGCCATCCAACCGGCTCCACATAGACATATACTAAGATACGTCCAGGCTACTTCCACCTGAAATTATTGGCGTCAGTTCTTGCAAGAGTCAACGGGTCAAGAAAATAAACCCGCACCGTGAAAAAACCCTGGCAATGCGAGCGCATGGAGGGTCCATGACACATATCATAATTTGGGTCATTTTCGTTCACAACGTACTTGTGCATTAAGTAGGGGTGGCCGCATAGGCAGGATATTTGAGCACCGGATGACAGAGGAAGCTATATAAATCCAATTAAATAATATCTGGTGGTATTTGCAGGGACATACCATGGATATGGTGCCATTGCCTGGGTCAATGAAACAGTAGCCTGTGCATTCCTGACCAGAGCAACATTCGCCCCGTTCAGGTAGAGGGTTAGACATTGTGAGATAGATGAATATGGAGAAGTGAATAATGGAGAAAAGGAGTGTTAGTATGGAAGTGTTTATTATTAGCAGAATTAGGTGAAAGAGATCTAGACAGAGGTAGACGACAGAGGAACTGGTCGAAAGGAATGAGGATAATATTAAGTGAAAAAAAAAGACGATGGTTCGGGTGTAAGAGGCAAGGTCACAGTTCGTGACATTATGAAGAAATTGTACTGGAAGGTACATGGTGCGTAAGAGTGCGGAATTGTGCGGGGCAATGCCTGCTAGTGTGCAAGACAATCTTGAGCACATTGGAGCATGATGCGGCATGGTGCAGTCAGGTGCGTGTGAAATTTCTGACACATTGAGATGCACAGCCCAGCACGAATCACATCAGGATGCACCGTGATGCATATTGAGATTGGTTAAGCATCGTGACGCACAGTGCAGCACCAATTATAATGCATTCTCATGTTGGTGTGAAAACTTGTTTTAATACATTATCATGGGTGCAGCACTGTGATTAGGGATTCCGCACTGTGCAGTGCAGTGCTTCATTGTGAAATAGTATGCAGCTCAGTGCATAATTGTGCAATGGGGTGCATGAGTGTGCACACGGGTGCTTGGAGATTTTCTAACTTAATTTTGTCCAGTGAAAACCCTCATAGTTCCTGCCAAACTCAGCCCAAGAATCTCTCACGTTCACCCGAGATAAATCCCAGTGAGAAATCCGCCGTATTAGGTAGAATCACAACCATTTGTACAGAGTCCTCTACACAATACTTGGTAATACATGTTTTGACCGTATAGCATTTTTTTTTTCATTTAATACCAATTGGAAAGAGAAACAAATCATATTGCAGTGTATGGTACGCAATTGTGTCCATTTTTATTCTATTTCCGCTCCCGCTCCCCTTCCTCTCTCCCTGCTCCCCTTCCTCTCTCCCTGCTCCCCTTCCTCTCTCCCTGCTCCCCTTCCTCTCTCCCCCCCTTCCATTTGCAGTGCGGCAGTGGTAACATGTGTGACAACAGCAACAGAAACTTACAGATGAATACGACGATTGCACGGAACGTTCAGAACAGCGGCGACAACAAGATGAGATGCGTGGGATGAAGATAGCGTTGATCATGAATCCGCCGCTTTGCTGGCGGCAGCCTTGGCACCCTTTGCGGCCTTCTTCCGACTCTGGCCCATTTGTTCGTAATGCTGTAGATCCCAGATATCAGCAAGAAGATCAGCAATGAAAGTAGGAACCAAACAGCGAGTGTTTCTGGATCCTCTTTGAGTATCTTTTCCCAAACTGCGTTAAATGCGAGCTTCGTAGCTTTCGGATTCTTGACCTTATAGTCGATTAGGTACAAGTTCCTATTTTGTAACGTAGCCAGTTAGGAATAGATCTACGGCAAAATGAATTCAAAATACCTTGCACTGTTTGCTTTAGTCGGATAGATAGGTGTGTCCTTTTTGTCGCTAATCGCCGCCGTTTGTTTACCCTTCCCAGAAGACTTCGACAATGAAGGAGAAGTCCCGATGTCCCAGAACCTGTCATTGGCGGGTGTACCGAACATCTCATGTCTGGCGTGATAATGTCAGTGAGAGACAAATGGATGAATTGACACATACAGCGGGTTCACAATTGCAAGTCCGCTAGAACCATCGCCTGTCCCATCAACCAGAATATCCAGAGGGCAATGCATTTCCTTCATCTCTGGAGTGTTCATGTCCTCCTTAGCAGTTTCTTCTTGAACCTTCAGAACATTCACTTGAACATTTGCAGGCTCCGGCGGTGTAAGGCTAAGAGGTGTCGGAGGTGAGACAGGTGGAAGAGGATGTGGAGGTAGGATGCAGTCTGGTTTCGGGGCAGGGGGTGGTGTTAGGACGCGAGGAGGCTGCAGATCTGTATCTGGTAATGGAGTATCTTTATCTTCGTATTCTAAATCCCATTCCACCATTGCGTCAATGGGTGTGGGAGAGGGCGTCAGTAACAGTTTGGGTTTTTTTGTGTCTCGTGTGCAGATTGTCAGAGCGGGGCGTTTACCAAGAACTTTCTGAGCATCTTCTTTCTTCACCGCTTTGCCTTCAGGTTCAGCAACGTTGTTGTGGTACCAGCCAGAGTATGTAGTTGATCCAATGCGGATAGCCTTCCAGTGCCCTTCGCATAGCTGCAATTCTGGAAAATTCGTGTACATCTTGTAAAGGTAAAATTGGAAAGCTTCGCGTGTGATCTTCTTCCATTGTGCCAGGGCTGCGTTATTCCGATGAAGTTGGTTGAACACCTGTTGAGAGAGATTGCGCATGTCGGTAATCCGGAATCCATTTACGATGTTTCCATTGGCTTCTTCCACAAATTTTGCAGTGACGTTGATACCTTGCGACACCCTTCCCTTCCCTTTGTTGCCTGGCACCTCATTGATGACCATTGCGTCGCAATCATCGCTACTCCAGTCCTTTCTGGTCCAGAAGCGGACTCTTGGGTATTCTGCACGATTTGGTGCTGTGCTGACCAGAGTGACCGCATCTGGCGGTACCACCAAGGAATTACCCATTTTATACGTGCTCATTTGGTTTTGATTTTGATTTGTCGACTCAGACCTGGTTGTGAGGAGACTATCATACATAGATCTGGTATTCACATTGATCATATCAGTAGAGATGAATCTACTAGTAAGCCATGACACAGGGTGCGCAGTAGCATACCATGTCACACAGTATCTTGAAAGTACTTGACAAGTATACTAAATATCATTACCATAACATTCAACATGGTATTGTAACAGTATTCAGACATAAACTACAATACTTGTGCCCAAATTCATCTGAAGGTATGAAGGCAAATGAGACTTATACCTTTTCAATAACATCAAGCCTTTTGTTTCACTACTTTTACTGTATCTACAGCAAAGTACTGTATAGTTCAGATAGAATACTTGCAGCCTAAGATGAATCAAAGTATTAAACTAGTAAGAAAGTTGTGCCACTTTCACTACTAGGATACCTTTTGAATCCTTTCTAGATACAGTGTGAAATAGTATAGTACTGTTGCCATATTGTAGATTTCAGATACTGTGTCAATACTTTTAAGATACTGTTTCAGTACTTTTATTATAATAAAAGTATCTTAAAAGTATTGACACAGTATCTTAAATCCACAATATGGCAACAGTACTATACTATTTCATACTGTATCTTGATAGGATTCAAAAGGTATCCTAATAGTAAAAGTGGCCCAACTTCCTTACTGGTTTAATACTTTGATTCATCTTAGGCTGCAAGTATTCTATCCAAACTATACAGTACTTTGCTGTAAATACAGTAAAAGTAGTGAAACAAAAGGCTTGATGTTATTGAAAAGGTATAAGTCTCATTTGCCTTCATACCTTCAGATGAATGTGAGCACAAGTATTGTAGTTTATGTCTGAATACTGTTACAATACCATGTTGAATGTTATGGTAATGATATTTAGTATACTTGTCAAGTACTTTCAAGATACTGCGTGACATGGTATGCTACTGTGCACCCTGTGTGAACATACTGCAAAGCGTCAAATTTTGTTTGGATGGAAATATTCGATGTATAAAGGTGCATATATGTGGAATTTCCACTCTGCAGGAGTGCCTCATGTGTTGCAGTCGACAAGGTGAATGATTGCGCCAATGTAGGTTGCATATATGTATTCTATTCAAGATATAAGAGCACAAATATGTTAAGCAAGCGAATAGACTCAGACTCACTAGTCCAATGCTTTGGTTATCCTGCATCCCACAAGCACTCTCAAATGCATTGAGACCTGTATCGGAGCAGCCGAGAGTAGAGTTGAGAGATGAAAGGTGCTGGAATGATTGTGACTGAGACTGGACAGAAGACTGCGCGATTCCGGGCATTTGCAATGAAAGATTTTGGGTACCAAATTGCTGCCGAGCATTCAGGAACATTGTCCCATCACACTTGAGACAGTTGAGGTGGTTGGTTGGTTACGGTTGAGCGGTGGTTACAAGGTGGTGATGGTGATGGACCAAGGACCAAGGTCAAGGTGAGGTCAAGGTGATGACGTCGGTGTTATAAGTCAATATATGTGCACACCTCAAGATATTGCTATTCCTATGGTACGACATGGCTATGTATATATGGCCCTGCATAAAGTGGGTGAGCTACTCAGGTATGAGTTCAATTACTTCCCGAACACCCCCAAGATCACTGACTTCCAGGCCCAGCTTTTCCACCACAAAGAAATGATCCTCTCTCCCTGGAATCTGTCGGAATGGAACCATCGCCACAACAGAGTGAATGGTCGCAATTTCGACAACAATCATCGTATCAGGCTGGTATGCACACACAGCCAATACACCATGTGAGAGACGCAGCAGTTCGGGGTCGGGGTGGGAATAGAGGGTGATGAGTGTGAGGGTCTCTTCTTGCTGTTGTACCACTGCTTGGAAATAGTAGACGACCTCACCGAATCGAAGACCACCTTCCAGCGAAAACTACATAGCATGAGATCAATGCGAGCCTGAACAAATGTCATAGGGACTTACCTTGACATTTCGAGACATCCGCACATCCTTGAGAGTTTTCTTTTGCTCTTTCCAAGCTGACCGGGCAATCTGCCCATTTGGAAGTTGCAGGCGAGCCCATTGTTTCAGGCGGGGAACCGACCCAGCTTGGATCAGAGTGCCGGGTGCTGCTCTCTGGAAATACTCCCGGACAGTAGCAGCCTCCTCTCCAACCAACTTCTGAGGGTACTCATCACGAGCTCGCAGGAGAATATATCCGTTTTGAAGGTCCTTGGCCCCACGTGGGAGGGTGTCTGGGTCTGGGTCGAGGTCAGGTATCATGGCCTTGAGAGCGTTGATCTGGCAACGGTGTACAGCACTTTGCGAGAGATTCCCATAAGGGTTTGATGGTTGCTTGATCTCTTCCCCAAGATTACCGATAGTCTGCTCGATTGTCCACTGTGTGTAATAAACTTGTGGTCCAACGCGAGCAACTTCAGGTGCAAGATGAGGAAGAGCCTGGATACTGGGACGACAGAAATGGATGCGTGAAGATTTCCGTTGGTAGTACAAGAGCTCAAAGTCTCGACAGTATTCAAGAACGAGGTGGTGTGCGGCAACAAGTTGAACAGGAGTGATAGAGCGCTGGTAGAAAATGCGGATTGCAGCAACAAGTTTGCAGAAGTGAGACCAATACTTTTCAGGGAGTATGTTGTAGAAAAGCGCAGGGCCCAAGCCGAACACATATGTCAAGAATTCCCAAGCTTTGTAACCGCTTGAGATCTTCTCGGCAGGGTTTCGGGGAGGGCGATCGAAAGAGCCGGGAAGGTATGGTGTTGCATCAGCAACAGCTTTGCCGTGGTTGATCCAAATGTTTCCTTGCAGGACCGCCCAGTCCCATGTCACCTTGTCATCAAGGGGATCACAATCAATTGTTCCACGGAAGAGGCCTAGTTTGAGATCGGTGATGTTGAGCGGGGTGAGATGCATGAGATCTGCAACAAAGGCAGCAGGAACGCCAAGTCCATGTTGTGGGGAGATTGCACTGATGATGCTTGGTTTGGAGATACCTGTTTCACGTCGATTAATTTTGTATTCCCTGTTGTTAGGCGAAGCGAGGACAAGTTGAAGGTTGCGATTGTAGTCAGTGGCGATGGTTGGAGGGAGATTGTATACATCAACATCACCGTGATTACACCCAGGAACATCATAGTCGATAGGTTTGAGTAATGCCGGATAATAGTGTTTTCCGCCCTCTTTCCGCCGTCCTTTGACTGCACAGTACATGCGGCAACCATATGCTCCATGGTGACCAGTCTGTCCATTTAATTGCACAATGCCAATTGAATCTGCTGTCCCGAAGACAAAAAATGGTCAGGAAACGAACACCGCCTGGCTGTTGGCATCCCAGATATGCAGACCTTCAGTTTGCAGAGCGATGAGGTGGTGTAGGCTGGGGAAAATGTATGAGTCGAGGTGCTTCAGTTTGTTGGGACCAGGAATGATACCACCGATGAGGACAAATTTTTTCTTATAATGGTATTGGGGAGGGAGGTCCAACATGACCCAGATGTAGATGACACAGTCAGATTGTTTGTTGCGGTAGAGCTGTGCACCATCAATGGAGAACATGAGTGTAATGTCATCGTCACGCAAACGGCCATCATTGACAGCATGGAGGTAATCCGATCCTGTGTAAATGTCATCGAAGGAGGTGATACTGAGTCGACCCTGGCCATCCGTTTGCGTTAGAATGTCCTCAGTGCGACGAGTTCGATGGTGCATCAAATTGGCAATCTCGGGTGATCGCCAGAGCGCTTGCAATTGAGGGCCGACAGGAATTGTATGGAATTGCTGTCGTGGGTGACGAATCTGGCCTTTCATCTTTTCTAAAAGAATAGGATCATAATGAGGTTCGCCACACTCGGGGCAGTTGTCTAGAGTGGCAAAGGGACCAGTGTAACCAACACAAGAGTTGGGACACATGTCATGCACAACCGAGTCGATGCCTGTGAGTTGAATGATCTTTCGGGTCATTTGATCATACGAGGGTATATCGTCTTCAGGGTGTCGTCGCAGAATAGATTGTCGAGTGCCTGTGTAGGATTTATCACCGTGTTGTAGGAATAGCTCAATCGCGAGGCGCAGATCGTGTTCATCCCCAAGATCGAGGACTTCCTGTGGGGGGTGGCGAAGTTGGTGGAGGGTGTTGGCATCCAGGCCATTGTCATCAAGGGAAGCAGTTCTCAGAGAATTAACGAAGGCTTGCGAAATCTGGAGGTCGTCAAGCTGAGCTTCGGCATCGGTATCCTCAGGTACGTTGTCAAGTGAGTGACCAAGGGGAGGTGGGGGCACTTCGAATTCCTGCTGTCGGTCCTCAGTGGGCTCGTCATCAGCTAGGGAGCCTGGATCTACAAGGTCGTCTTCATCAAAGGCAAGGTCAGCCTGCAGGTGAATCTGTCCATGAGTCTGGGGCCCAGGGTAGCTAAAATTATGAACATGCCTCATCTTCCCATTCCATACGGTCCAAGTCCTGCCCACCCTGGATGATCTCCCTGGCATCCTGAGTGCCATAGTCATTGCTTCCCAGAGCAAAATTCTCCTGATCCTCAAAATCAAATCCATCATCGGAATCGTCGTCAGAATTGTCATCAGAGTCTACATCAACCAGGAGTGGGAGGTCGCTATCGCCTTGTGCCTGGCTAGGACCAGGGAGATGTGCCTCGAGGGTGGTAGTTATGCGGACACGGAAACGGGCATGTCGACGCCAGGTACTCTCAGAGACCTTCTTGCGTTGCTTGCAGAGGACGGGGCAGTCACAATAAAAGTCTGGGGCCATTCGTCAACGAAAACAAATGTTATTCAAATGTTATATATGTGTAAAATAGGATCAGGGAATGGGAATGGGAAGTAGGATCAGGAAGTAGAAATGTCCGATCCTTGATTATCGTAATTCGATAAGATAAGCAATAATACGAAATAAACAATCCTAAATACAAGTAATACGATTCAATTCACCGGATTTCTCACTCACAGGGTGCACAGTAGCATACCATGTCACACAGTATCTTGAAAGTACTTGACAAGTATACTAAATATCATTACCGTAACATTCAACATGGTATTGTAACAGTATTCAGACATAAACTACAATACTTGTGCTCAAATTCATCTGAAGGTATGAAGGCAAATGAGACTTATACCCTTTCAATAACATCAAGCCTTTTTGTTTCACTACTTTTACTGTATCTACAGCAAAGTACCATATAGTTCAGATAGAATACTTGCAGCCTAAGATGAATAAAAGTATTAAACTAGTAAGGAAGTTGTGCCACTTTCACTACTAGGATACCTTTTGAATCCTTTCAAGATACAGTGTGAAATAGTATAGTACTATTGCCATATTGTGGATTTAAGATACTGTGTCAATACTTTTAAGATACTGTTTCAGTACTTTTATTATAATAAAAGTATCTTAAAAGTATTGACACAGTATCTTAAATCCACAATATGGCAATAGTACTATACTATTTCACACTGTATCTTGAAAGGATTCAAAAGGTATCCTAGTAGTGAAAGTGGCACAACTTCCTTACTAGTTTAATACTTTTATTCATCTTAGGCTGCAAGTATTCTATCTGAACTATACAGTACTTTGCTGTAGATACAGTAAAAGTAGTGAAACAAAAGGCTTGATGTTATTGAAAGGGTATAAGTCTCATTTGCCTTCATACCTTCAGATGAATTTGAGCACAAGTATTGTAGTTTATGTCTGAATACTGTTACAATACCATGTTGAATGTTATGGTAATGATATTTAGTATACTTGTCAAGTACTTTCAAGATACTGTGTGACATGGTATGCTACTGCGCACCCTGTGACTGGGGATAAATACCCCATGAAGAACCCACCAAAGGGCCTCAAGCCGCAACCAGTATATTTTCTTCTTTTCGGTAAGAAATAGTTTATCTCCCCGCCCTCTTATTCCTCAAACCATCTGTGTATCCAGCCTACAGATCGACATGAACCCTATTTCAGCACTCGTTGAATTGCGCGTCGAGGGTGATGATTCTACGAAGACCATCTACGAGAAACCTGTGATCACTACAGGTCATGACATCCAAAAACCCCCGGGGGAATTCCATCATTGCGACGGAACCAACAACAACGCTCACCCGATCCCAGGACCTGTCTGCCTCAGTGCATTAGATGATGTCTCCGTGATCACTGGCTTGGAATGGGATGGGTGAGTTATGGTTGGGATCTTCCTTGTTGGGATCTTCCTTGTTGTTGTCGCCCGTGTTGATGCATCATCATCATCATCATCATCATCATCATCACACACAAGGGTCTATACGCCGGCTTTTGACGATTACGAGGTCACGTCTATCGGTGGCTTGCGGGCAACTCCGCAAAAGTTCTGGGGAATCTACCTCAACTATAAGCTTATACCAGTGGGCGGGAGCCAACAGTACGTCCAGAACTTGGACGAGGTCCTCTTTGCCTTCGATGCATTCAATTCAAGCGAACCCTATGTCAAAGTAGCCTTGAAATTGACAGGGCCGCCCACTACATCCGTCAATGAAGGGGTCACTCTCAACGTCAGAGACGGTGCTACGGGTGATCCTATCGCAGGTGCTACTGTGAACCAGAGTACCACCGATAACATGGGAAATGTTACCATCACATTCGGCGAAGCTGGATTATACCTCCTCAAGGCTGAGAAGGATGGTTCTATTCGCTCAAACGTCCTAAGAATGCAGGTTTCATAAAGTCAATAATATTCAGTGCGTGATCTTGGTACTATCCTTTCACATAGATTCATTGAAAGGCAGCTGATATTAGGTATCTAAGATAGCTTTGGTTCTATGGGAAGATGTCGTCGGAAGATTCGGTTCGTTCGTTCAAGAGTCGAGGAAAAACATGTTGACAGAGCTAGTACAGTAATCTTTTAAATTACCACAAAGTTACACCATGGAATGGATGAATTTTACGGGCCGAACATGAAGGCCTCACCCACATCCTCCTTCAAGCCCTCAGGTGGCGCAAAATAAAGCAACCACCCTCGCCACACAACCCGTTCCCAGGTCGATCACAAGGACTTTTTTGTGTACGCCCTCAGGATTGGCTTGTTTGTGAACTGGGGACGGTGGAGACACCCAAGCGGGGGAGGAGAGAGCACCTTAAATTATTGGTCTTTCAATTGTATCCCTCTACCGCAATTTCCATGAAAAAGACATAACAGCGATATCATAGATTGGTAGCAAAAGACAGTAATTTTACCATAACCTTTCCGAAAATTTATATCAGCCATATTCTCCGCATCCAAGTCAGCACGCTTCACATCAGGCATTCCCATCAACCATCGGTACCTCAGTACTGAACTTCGCCCCTTCAATAGTATCTTTCCCAGTAATCGAAATCAAGGTATTGGAGTGATAGGCGATCTCGGCAATCGTGGTCATCTTAGACTCCTCGGCCTCAGTTGGGGGCATGTGGCCGTTCGTCGTCGGGTCGTAGTCATTGCTAGCCCTGATTAGGTGGGTGATCGTAACACAGTCCAGGGTTCTCGTCTGATTTTGGTAGAGGATCATTCCAAATGGGCCCCATTTGACCCACAAGGCCTTGGATCCCGTGTTGGTAACGCGAACGCCAACGACCTTGTCACCACCACCGTAACTGTTTTCAATACTAATGAAATTACAACAATTGAGTTAGTGACATAAAACACTGTTACATAACATGTTCCACTCACACGGCCATGATAGAGTCGATAGTAGTGGACGGTTTGTAGAAGTTGGGAGTTAACTTTGGAGCGATGTAAAGCGGAGAGCTGGCCTATCGGGGCTGATATAGTGCAAGAGACGCCCTGGTTCATGTTTCCGACCTCTATTATGATCTCCCGCTTGTCAGCCGGCGAATCTAATCATCCACCAGGTCGATCTATTCGGATGACTCTTGACGCTTGACCTCAGGCTTGCCATCGTGAAAAGCGGAATAATGCCAAGGCCTAAGACAGTGGAAGATGTCCAAATATGCACACTAGAATAATATGAATCCAGCAGATGTGATTATGGATATAGCGAATACTTGGGAGCCACGGTATTTTGCCATCGAAGCCAGAACAAGCGCACAAGGCGCTCCTGAGCATAAAGGCGCTTGCTGATTCATAATGTACGTAATCGCCGATACGTTCGATGGCGAACAAAGCAATCGTGGAACGCCAAGGTTTATTTGCTAGCCAAGTGCGGTAGGGTAGTCAGGATGCAAGCGAGGGAGGTGAATGGGCAGATATACGTGCTCAGCGGACCGCAAGCAACAAAAACATCCGCGTTCCCCCGGGCGAAGATTGGAAGATCGAGTCGAGGTGACATGATTGTACCTCTCTCAGACACTATTCTGCAAAAAATGAACACAGTTAAAATATATATACACCAGTAATAAATTCTGAAACCTAGGCTGTGAAAGCGCCGTAAAGATTAGAGACGACCAAACACCCTTCCTTTAAGTGGCAATCTCTCTCTCTCTCTCTCTCTCTCTCTCTTGCCATTGAAGAACTTGGCGTATTGGCGTACTGTAGGCGTCACGGCGGTCCTCGACGCAACAAGATCAGTCGGGGCGATATGACGTTTACGCAACCATTCCGCGAAGGTTAGAGACGGAAGAGCCGTGACTTGGAAGAGAAACGGAAGATACGAGGATTTGTTCATCGTGACAACCGCACCCTCGTTTGAAAAAAGCGGAAGACAAAGAGTGCGACTTTGCTTAGCTTGGCTTCGTCAGTTTCGTTTGTAGATGCTCTCTGGGAAAGTTCCCTGATGGACTGGTTCTCATTGAGGTTCACCGTGTGCGACCGGAACGACCTGCTGAACCATGGGTGTCCGACGAGCCGACGAGTAAACATGGGTGTCCGACGAGTCTAAAGATGGGGACTCGCCATATCTCACGTGACACCAGCCTATGTCGCCATTCTACGCCATACGGCGACGGTATCGAACAATACCTGAAATGAGCCGTTCTGAGCCAACATCGGGCCCAATGGCTGCGCATGCCCAATCAGACTCTGCACCCCAATCTCACGTCTCCTTTCCTTCTCCACCACCGTCACCATATGGATTCCTGCCCGACAGAACTCCACTCGTACATTTGCGAGCTCGCATGCACCGACGACGGCGTCACGTCCAGCTCCCTTGCCCAAGTATCCAAATACTTCAATAATGTCGCCCTACCGTTTCGGTACCAATCCATCGCACTTTCAGGGATAGATAAGGTCCTCGAACTCTCAGCGAGACTCGAAAACATACCCCAGCACATGCGCTGCATTCGCAATCTCTTCATTTCAGACCAGCCGTCGTCCTCGTCCTCGTCGTCGTCTTCATCCCGTGAAATTGATCATCAACAACTCCCAAAGCGCACATCTCATCTAGAACAAACATCAATCGTCCGCACACTCCAGCTGGCTTCGCCCACCATAGAGACCCTCACCCTGCACACGTCGTGTCCACCAACCAGCACCTCGCTGATAGCCGGTCTCTTCAATATCGTCTTCCCACAGCTTATCGAACTCACAGTCATCGGCTACTATCCCTTCCCGCACATCCCCAACTCCATGCCCCGACTCGAGCGTCTGCACCTTCGTGGCAACCGAAACCCACACGGCTTGTTGCATCTAGACAACCTTCGCTTGGCGTGTCCAAATTTGACGCATCTGCGTATATCAGGACTCAGCATGGCGATCTCATTTGTTGAGGAACTTGCATTAGCTTTGAGATGTGAAGACGACAAGGACCGTGACCAGCCGTCTTCCGTATTCGCTGCCAGACTACCTCCAAGAGTGCGAAGTCTGGTGGTCCAACCAGGCCCAGCTCCAATCTTCCACGGGAGACTCGGAGCCTATCATTTAAAAGACCAAGTGATGATAGAACGACTAGCAAAGCTTAGTCAACCGGAGACCAACACGACCGCAGTAAAATTCGTTCTATTGGAACGGGACATGTTAGACGGTGGTTCGAGCGAGACCGCCAGACGGGAGTGGTCAGACTGCGTGAACGGAGGCGATGGTTGTTGGCGGGAAAATGCATGCTGATATTATTATATATTTGAGGTAACGAGCGAGGTGAACGTAGAAGCAAAGATCCAGGTAGACATATAACACCCACAAATGGAAAAACAAAAAACAAAAAATGGTACAGATAGATTGGGGTTTTAAAGAGACATATGAAAAGGACCACCCATGCAAAAAACAAAACAGAGAAAGAAAATAACCCAAACACAGCAGAAAAAAAAGAAGGGGCAAGGTCATACCGCAGAAGGTCTCGGTCTCGGTCCAGACGGAAGCCGGCGAGGCTTCGGAAACTCCTTCGGCCCAGATGTCGCAGGAACGACACCACTCAGACTGCTAACGCTCCCTTGCCGCATCGACATATCAATCCGACCACCCCTCGCAGCCGTCCCAATACCAACCATGCTCATACGTCCCCCGACCCCAAACTCCGTCAAGTCCTCCTCGCTGCTCCGCGAATCATCGCGCACGTGGACGAGCAACGGCACCGACACGCTTGGCGTACGCTGCTGTGCAGGCGGCCGACGGAGATCGCTCGGTGTACGTGCGCGCATGCGTGGGGTTGGCGATCCTCGGTCCGAGTCGGGAGAATCGTGGACCCGGTCGGGAGTGGCGAGTTGCTCGCCGGGACCCACGAGCGTGTTGTTCATGGTCCATGGCTCCACGATTAGAGAGGTGGCGAACATCTTATTGGTGCCGTCGTATTGATTTGGGGGTTTCCGGAAGCCAAGCTCCCCATCGGTTGGGTTGAGATCAGGATCGAGATCCGAATTGACACGGGTGCGCGCACTGTCTGTGGTGGTATACTCCGAAGTCATTCGTTCCCTTTTCATGTACGATTCGAACCTCATCCGGCGAAGCACCTCCTCGGATGGTTGTCCGTCCAAACTCGACTGTGAACCCCGGCGCGCGAGACGATAGGCGCCAAGCGCCGACTTCTGGTCGCCGAGTGCACCCGCAGCAGCTGCACCCCCCACCCCCCTCCGACGTAGCCATGCCCCAAAGAACCCCCGCGCAGCGAAGAGGACGAAGCAGAATGCGACGAAACTGACGAGGCCAATGAGGACATCGATCCCAACAGAGAGTTTTCTCCCAGAGGTGACAGGGGGGGCGTCCGGCGGCGGACCAGGGGTGTTGAGCGGCTGCTTGAGGACACGCACGCGTTTGAATTCCTCCAGAGCGACGGTGGGGTCCGTGAGATTCAGGAGGCCCAGACGAGGGTCGATGCTACCGGCCGATGACAGAGCGTTCGAAGGCCCGCCGAAGCCACCGTTGGCGTCTGGTGGGTCATAGGCCATCACGGTGTACACGTTACGCAGGAAGGGGACACCAAGGATCATGTCGCCTGTAATTGAGGTGGGGTTTGTTAGTTGTGCATCGGCTGTCTGGATGATACCGATGCAGAATTGGGAATCCGAGCCCTGTGGAGGTTCTGCCGTCAGATCGAGGGGGTGTATTGGGATCTCAGGCCGGTCATCGAGGGTGATTGTCATGTTCAGAGCCTGAGTGCAAGGAACGTAGTCTGCGAAAAAAAGAAATGTCATCGCACATGTCAACCTTGGTAACTGTCTACTTACACTGGCCGTCATTCGCCGGACTAATGCCCAGAGCACCGTATATTCCATTAGCAACCGCTGAAGTCGTGAGGATCACTGGTACACCGGTGTCTAGGGTGGCCGTTGGGAACACCCCACCCTGAGCGGAATGGCCGAGGACAATGGGTTTAGCTTGACCGTCAACGTAGACCGTGATCGCCCTGACAATCGTCTTCCAGAAAAGAACGCCATCACGTTCACTAACGAGAGTCGCATAGTTTATCTTGCTGGGATCTGGCACCACTTCCGAAGGGTGTCGGCCAATACCGAGCAAAGCAGGAATTTGTTCGGAACCTGGGCGGGAGAGAGATAGGGAAAGAAATCGGGCGGAAGGAGCAGCGGATGATGGTGTGATGCCGAATAGGTTGGAGGCAAAGGCAGCGCCGTCTGGGCTATTGCCCATCACGGGTGAGATCATGCCGGCGATGACGGAGTTGAGGGGTAGAGCGAGACCCAGGACGCCTTGGAAGTCGTTCGAGAGGGGTTCGGCTTGGACGTTGTCCGCGGCAGCTAGAGAGATAAGAGGTCGTGAGTGGAATCAGTACTTCGAGCAGAGAGTGTGAGAATGGTACCGAGCGCTTGATTGGCGATGTTGTAGCCGCCCAGGTCTACTTGGTCCCAGACTATGGGCCCAGAGACGTTTCCCTGGAGGTATTCGATATAAAAGGTTTGGCCAGTTTGTATGGCCTGGCTGGGGTCGTATAGTTTGTTGGTCTTTCCACATGATGAGGTTGTGCAGGATACGGATGCTATCCACTATTAGGAGAAGCCAAAAAAAAGGAGGTTCAGGATGGGACAGCTAGGATGCGACTAGATGGAGACTCACGAGATCCGATGATCCTGTGTCCACTTGTAACGAGAGATTTTGTTGTTGGCTAGTACCCACTAGAATGGGAATCGTGTACGAGCTGATAGTAAACGAAATTCAGAAACCCCGGATAGAGCAGAAACGAGACACATATAAGGTCGATAGTTTGCCGAAATATTGGGATATAATGGAGTGACGCGAATGCCTCCCGAGGCGGAATTGTACAAGAATATAGGGCCACTTACATGTCGTACATGCCGTTTGCTACCACGTCGAGTGGTAGGATGACGCCCTCACTCCCTCCTTGGTTCTCGTCGCGAGCGCGTAGTTTCCGTTTCCGTTTCCAATTCGCAGATGAAAGCTGGGTCGAAGGCATGGTCATTCAAGGCTTGAAAAGACGGAAAAGGTTATAGAGGAATATTGATGTTGTCCGAGTCTGATGAAAAGCCCAGAACGTTTCACATCGGCTCAGACTGTAAGGAGATAGTTGGCCGCAGTCTGCCAGATGGCCCGTTGCCAACGATTCCGCTGATGAGCAGCCAAGAAAAAAAGGTTCGGCCTGGGAAGGAGGGACAGGGTTGGACTACTGGAAATGGGCAAGCGAATTTCTGACACTATAGGGGACAAATGCCCGCCACTGTCGCCTGAACAGTTACTGACTTGACCGCTAATGGCTTCCCGCTCAGTAGTCGTTGCTGCTCGTGGAGGGCGAGGGCGAGGACGAGGACGAGGACGGGGACGAGGACGGGGACATCACAGCACACCACGTCCAACCCACTGTCAGTCCTGTATCTATTCCCTGCTCAGTCGCTGACCACTCTGAGTGCACAGTCCTGGCTTTACCCATCGTCAGCAGGGTCTACATCCTTTCTGCATTACATGCTGAAGCGGTCTGCTAGGGGCATCATAGGGATTTAAGGAGCTCTGTCCATGCTTTCCAGTCTGCTTTGTTGCGAGGTTCACCCGCTGTTCCTGGGCTCGACGACTCAATTTGCATTCACCCCAGACGGCTCCACCTCACCCTCGGCGTCATGTCGTTGGATTCCACGTCCAACTCGGACCCCAACGCGAAGACTCTCCAGTCCGCTTTGAACCTCCTGCGGAGCCTCCGACCACATATCATGAGTCTCCTCGCAGGCAGAACACTGCATGTTGCCCTCAATCGAATGCATATCATGAACCCTGAACGTGCGCAGTCGACGGGTGATGCTGATGTGTTGTGGCTGGGACCTGCTATGATGGATGATGACTCTCGACGACTCAAGGACGTTTGCGGTGAAAAAAAAACCAAATTTCACTCGCACGCTTTTCGCTGAACGTTTGATTTAGATTTTATACACGCTGCGTTCAAGGCCAACGCCTTTATTGTCGACAACAGGCCACTCAAGGTTTTATCTTTCTTGGACTAATAAATCCACTGATATCATTATTACTGCACAGCTCCATTGCACCATCCTCAACACAAGTCATCGCAATGGTCGCCGGCAGTCATTTTCCTATCCAGCGGTCCTCGCTTCCCCCGCCTTTCGAGCCATCAGCCCGTTGCCATTGACATCAGATATGCCAAACGACGCTGTGCCTGTCAACATGGGCGTGTGGGTCGCTGATGAAGTGCAAATTTGTATCATGGGGAGTCATGGTCCTGAGAACGAGTACATAGCCTGCGGGGCGATACCGCTGGTGAACCAATAATTGCAATTATAATATCGTTACCGTGCGCCGAGATATATTCCCACGCACGGACCAAGGGGCTGTTGCGGCGGCGGTGAATTGATAATCCGATTCAGAGTCCGACTGGCATCGTTCGACAAAGTCACCCCAGCGCCAAAACCTCCACACGAACTATATCTTTTCTTTCCTTCTCCCGCCAATAAATGTCTGAAATTCGCAGGAAGCTTGTCATCGTCGGTGATGGTGCTTGCGGCAAGGTACGAGTCATCCAGTTCTGTTTCTTTGGCTCCCGGCCTTTATACTGATACCACTCGCCACAGACCTGTCTCTTGATAGTATTCTCCAAGGGAACATTCCCAGAGGTAGTCCCCATGTTTAACCATCCTATTCGTTTCATTTCCTAGACACTCTTTTTTCTCCCAGGTTTATGTACCAACTGTGTTTGAGAACTACGTTGCTGATGTCGAGGTTGACGGCAAACATGTCGAGTTGGCCCTTTGGGATACGGCTGGACAGGAAGACTACGACCGCCTCCGACCTCTCAGCTACCCCGACTCCCACGTCATTCTTATCTGTTTTGCGGTAGACTCGCCGGATTCCCTTGACAACGTGCAGGAAAAGGTACGTTGCCCCTCTCCGGTCACCAAAAAGAAAATACTGAAAACGTTCATTGTTACCCCTTTGTTTTCTCTTCCTGTAGTGGATTTCCGAAGTCATGCATTTCTGTGCCGGCCTTCCTATCATCCTCGTCGGCTGCAAGAAGGACCTCCGACGTGATGGCCGTGTGATCGAGGAGCTCAGGAAGACAAGTCAGCGACCCGTCACTCCTGAAGAGGTTCGTGCTCCTTCTGCGTTCATTTTTTTCCCCCACCTAATCATGTCCGCCTTTCAGGGTATGGCTGTTGCACAGAAGATTGGCGCCAAACACTATCTCGAATGCTCTGCCAAAAGCGGCGAGGGCGTTCGCGAGGTCTTCCAATACGCAACTCGGGCCGCATTGCTCAGCCAGCCCCGGCACAGGAAGAAGCACCATTGCGTCATACTGTAGAAGCTAATACTGCTTTACGGCACACACCCACCCACACTTCTTCCTCCCTTCGTCCTTTACTTCCCTTCTTCTTCCTCATGACAATACAACCCGAGTTTCATACCCCACTCCTAACCATCTTGTTATCGCAATTTCATCTGTCCAATTTTCTGTCTGTTCGGTCACTAGTCACGAAATATGAGTGAAACTAACACAGCGTGCTGTGAGCATGGTTTGACGATGTACCTTTTTTCCATACATGAATCTTTTTTTGCGAAAAAAATAATAGTCTCTGACAAATAATATTTATTCGGCTCCAGAAGCAAAGACCCCTTCCTTTTATATCAGGGAGCCATAAGGAAAATGGCACCCCAAATTTTACAGGTATCTCGTAGATCTCGCAACTTAAATTTATGAAGTAATAATGTAGCCAGCAGATTGGGTGCAATCGATTTGTATGTCTCAAACTTATAGGATGCATGATGTTTCCAGTACATTTGGTGTATCGTGACCATTTGTTGAGTCTCAGACAATCATTTATACAGCTGCCACCGCCACTAGCTTCATTCATGACTGCCACCACCTACCCACCAAAACAATGGGGAGCAATGCTGGGAGGATGGTATGCCCACTAGTTCTAATCTCATTAGTACCAATCTTCATTGTCCTCTGAGTCAGCCACTCATGAAATGCCAACTTTGTCAGCAGAAACCTTGCTTGCGTCAATCATTGAGCATTAGATACTTAGAACCATTTATTGCAATTTTGAGCGATGGACCAAACTCTGCTTGCAGTGCAACTGAACAACAAACAACAAACAAGGACACGAATAACTATTATGAGCGGGATTTCTGGGTGATATTAAGAATTTCACGCCTATCCCTAGGGAACCCACTAACCCCCTGGGTCCCTAACCGGGACACCACACCTGTACTAGCCACACACCATTCCCGTTCTGCCTCAGGTTAGGCAGATACACCTGCCAGCTACCTCGCGAACAACGTCTGCACGTCAATTGACGTGGTCCGTATGTGTTCGTGGGGTAGAGTCGGGGGCAGGGACTTCCCACCCACAATCGTTGTGGTTGTTGTTGTCCTTCCTTGCTGTTTCCTTGCTGGATATCTCGTGAAAGACGTCCGCATGTCAATTGACGCTGTCCGTGCATGTTTGCGAGGTGGAGGTGGCAGAGGAGGGGACTTCTTGTCGACATTCCCCTTCTTTCCCTGTCATCCTCATTGCTTTTGTTGTTCCTTGCCATGTTCCTAAATGCTTCCACTTTCTCATCCTCATGGAGTGACCAGGGAGGTGGGTTGGGACGTACCTGGGCTGGTTAGTGGGCACATCACCATTCCAGCCTTTCTGGTCACCCTCGTACTTGCCGCTGCCACCATCATAGTCACCTTCATTGCTGTCATCGTCATTGTCACCTTCGTTGCCGTCATTGTCGTTGTCACCTTCGTTGCCATTGGTCGTTGGTCGCGACTTTGTCCTCATCAGGACTTGAGTTACCTACGAAAAAAATAGATAATATTTGACAAGAAAAAAGTTACCTTGGGGCTGTGGTGGCGCTACTAGTATTGCTGGTACTGGTCCTGCTGGGGTGCTAGTGCTAGTGCTGCCCTGGTGTGGGCATGAGTGGTGTCGCGCTAATGCTGGTGCTGGGACTTACCCTAGTGTGGGGACTGGTGCCGATGCTGGTGCTGGTGTTAGTATTGCACTTGTCCCCCGCTGGTACTGGCGCTGTTCCTGCGGTGCTTGTGCTGATGCTGGTGCCCTCACTGGTGCCAGTACCCAGTGCCATGCTGGCACTAGTGTGGGCGTTGGTGCTGGTGCCCGTGCTGGGTGCTGGCCATCGCTATGCCATTCTGGAGCTGGTACCGCGCTTGTTCTGGCCAGTGATGTCGCTGGTGGAGCTCACACTGGAATCGGGTGGAATGACTGGATAAGGCTGAACTGAACTGACTACTACATCTGGAATGCTACTAACTAGGACCAACCGTGGGAGCCTGGTCACGTGATGACTCAGGCACAACCACTCCAAGTGCCCCTCCTCCACATGGCGATGCCCTTGTCGCCATACTGCTACAAAAAAGATCACAAAACAAACAAAATCTGACCAAAAACTCTAAAGCCATGACTCCCAGTCCCTCAGAATGCCTCGAGTTGAGGCCAGGGCCTTATATCGTGAAGTGGGAAGTCATCCTCGTGCAGGAGGTGGTAGATGACCAAGCTATACAAGACTCTCCTTCCAAACTCATACTCTTCGAATGCCTCCCTTGCAAGGGTTAGGGCTTACAACGCAAGATCCAAAATCCCTCGAATCATCCTAGCAAGTGACGTGGCACAGGTGAAAGTTCTGGTGGTCAATAGGGTAATGGTGTTGACGGAAATCGGGTAAATGTGGGACATTGTAAAGTAGTGGTGATTCGTAGGTGCATGGCGCTCAGATATCCAAAAAATGTCGTAAGGGGTTGGAAACGGGATGGAATGTGACATGGCATAGTGAAAATGAGGATAAAGGAAACATACAGGGGCTAGCACCGATGCGCAAAGTGGTTGTGGTGGTGATTCATTTGGGTCCGTGGGGATGCACATCGCTGTTGGGGTCGATAGCGGGGTGGTACACGACCAAATGAGGGCGTGTGGGGGGCTGGAGCGACTTGTTTGGGTTCCTACGGGGTCTAGGGCAGTTGCCATGGTTGAGAACAAGGCCACGGGGAGCTGAACAAGGGCTCCCGGGGCCAGTTGCATTGGCAGGATGGGGCCGCGCAGTGGTGACGTAGCACAGTCGTTGGGTTGCCAAGAAGGGCGGGGTGGGCTCATTTAGGGTGACGATGGTGAACAGGGGGCCTCTAGGGAGTCAGATGAGGGTTTGGGGCTCAAACGAATGCCCCTTAGGCTGGGGTACACGAAAGAACGGGGGTCCAACAGGGAAGACTTGGAGGATCCGTTGTAGAGGCTCCGGGCCGTCTGGACCCGAATCCTCCATATCCCACATCGTCCCCGTCCATTCCCATTCATGTATCGTCGATTCCGCCCGATTCCGGTCATTTCCATCGATTCCGCTCCGGATTCCGCCTCCGGATTCGTTCCTACATGCACTGCAATGTCTCTAACGACCCGGAATCAGTACGTTTATAGTCATATATCATGTATCTACATTTCCCGTCTCCTAGTACATAGCATTCCTCCACTCCACTCCACTCCTATCAGTTACAGCCTTCGCTTGTAGTACATAGTTACTACAGCACAGGATCACTCCCAGTAGTATAAAAGATGTACCCTTATACTACAAACTAAAAAGAAAATACAGGTTATCGCTCCCCTTCAGTTCTATTTCTTAGTCCTCGCTTCGTATCGTCTCCATATTAGTCTTCGTACTCCACCCCCTTTACTTCCCCTCTGATCCGGAACCCCGGATTCAGGTTGGATTGACTAGACTATAGACACTAAACTCCTCTGATCACTTCTTAGCTGATCACCCCTTTCGTAGATTCCCATTCGGGTCTACAACAGAACTCGCCGTCACACCGTGGTGTGACCAAAAACGGCGGTGGGGGTTCGTTTGGCACAATGGAGGGGAATGGGGGGTTCTGGCCAGTGGAACGAGTGTGTGGGGAGTTGAATGGGTCCGTGTATGGGTGGGGGTGATGAGAAACGGGGGGTCCAACCGTGGTGACGTGGCAGATCCATGGGGTGACCAAACGGTGTGGGGCGGTTCGTTTGAGATGTCGAGGCATGACGGGGGGTTCTGGCAGATGAGCCAAGGGTGTGGGGAGTCGAACATGTGCATTTTGGGTCCGGGGTGCATGAAAAAAATGGGGTCCGCGCAGCGGCACTGTGATTTTTGTTGGGTTGTCCAAAACTCGCAGTGGTGGGCTATGTGGGATCCTGATGGGGAACGCGGGGCTCTGGAACGTCAAACGAGGTTGCGGGGGGTCGTCTGGACATGGTTGGGTCTAAGGAAAGTGGAAATTTGGGGGGTCAAAAAAAGTGACGTGGCCTGCCACTTGGGTGCTGAGAAGGGTCGCAGGCATGTTTTTTGGGTCAATGCGGGGCCCTATTGGGTTGAACATGTGCACCGTGGGGTAATTTGAGTGTTGTACGGCCGTGAGTGAAGGGAAAATGCGCGGTTGCGCAGCAGTGGGTGGTGAGGCCAAAAAAAGGTCGTCTGGCGAAAAAAACCAGCCAAAAAGGACAAAAAGGCAAAAAAGAAAGCATCAGTGAGTTGGAGGCACTGTCATCACCACGTTGGGGGGGTCCCGAAGGACCTCTCTGGGAGCTCACACTGGAATCAGGTGGAACGACTGGATAAGGCTGAACTGAACTGACTACTACATCCGGAACGCTACTAACTAGGACCAACCGTGGGAGCCTGGTCACGTGATGACTCAGGCACAACCACTCCACCGGTGTTGGTACCCGCGCTGGTGTTCATGGTGCTGGTACTGCTGGTACTGCCATGAGAGCTGGCGCTGTCACTGGCATTATCACTGTGCCCACCCTTGTGCCCTTGGTCTTCGCTGGTGCTGGCACAGCTGCTTGGTCAGTGGCTGACATTGTTTACACTTATGTACGGAAAACAACAATAAAGGCATTTATACTAAATAAAAATGTAATCTAGCCCTATGATACACTTACAGGTTTGGTTCAGGGTTCAGATCAGGGTGAACCTGAACTGAACCTGTTTGAACCTGAACCCAAAGTTCAGTTCAAGGTTCAAATTTTTTTGGCCTGAACCAGACTGAACCGAACCTGTCCATCACTAGAACGGGTGCGGCTGCATCAATTGACGCATGCATGGCATTTGTGAGGTGTTTAGTATATCTACTGTACTGTGGGACCCACTGCTCCAATTCTACAGCAACCATGCCCACTCGCTAGTGATATAGCCATTGACAAGCAGGCACCCAATAGTTCTATCCTGAACACCTCACAAACACTGTGTGCATGTCAATTGACACAGCCATACCCATTCGTGAGGTGGGGTTGGCTTGGGGAAGCAGGGGCTGAGCAGATGGTAGACATAGATGCATCTGGTGGGTATTTATTACAAAAGGTGCATTAAGCATAGTCAATGCCTATGTTGCGAGAACTAGAGAACAAAGTTTTCACCATGGGTGGGGACTTCTTGTCCTTGTCCCTCTCGCTTTTACCCTTGTCTTTGTCTGTGTCATGGCCCACCGCTGTTGCTTGCATCTGCATCGTGTTGTTGTTGTTGCACCCTCTTGTTGTCATTGTTAATGTTGCCATAGTTGTTGTGCCATTGGAGTGGGTAGCGGAGTCCTAGAGCTATCGCGAGGCTCTGGCAAATGGCAGTAGACCCAGTCGTTTTGGTTAACCCAATTGCAGATATAGTTGCAAAAGGTAGGTACACATAGCGCAGTTGCTTGCTGGGGGGGTAGGTTAACCCAAAAGACAGCACTTGCTGGGGAAATGTGGTGTGATAGGTTGACCCAGGTACAGCTCTTGCTGGTCAAGGCTGGCTGGTTGGGTCAACCTGGTGTCAGCTCTGCCATGGAGTCGGTTAACCCAGGGCAGCTATTCCAGGATGGTTGGGTTGACCCAGGCCCAGCTGTTCAAGCCATGTGGGTTGACCTGGCTGCAGTTATTGTTGCAGCACTGGGTTGACCCCAGTCCAGCTCTTGCTGCAGGCTGGGGTTGACCTAGATGCAGCTGTTGCTGCAGAACTGGGTTGACTAGGGCCCAGCACTTGCTGGAGGGTGGGGTGACTGGGGTCCAGCGATTGCTGCAGCACTGGGTTGACCTGGCCCCAGCTCTTGCTGCAGCACCGGGTCAACCAAGGGCCAGTTATTGCTGCAGCATGGGGTTGACCTGGCCCCAGCTCTTGCTGCAGCACCGGGTCAACCAAGGGCCAGTTATTGCTGCAGCATGGGGTTGACCTGGTCCCAGCTCTTGCTGCAGCACAGGGTCAACCTGGGCCCAGCTATTGCTGCAGCATTGGGTTGACCCGGGCCCAGCTATTGTTGCAGCACTGGGTTGACCCGGGTCCAGCACCTGCTGCAGGGCTTGGGTTGACCAGGATCAGCTATTGCTGCAGCACCAGGTCGACCTGGGCCCAGGTATTGCTGCAGCATTGGGCTGACCTGGGTCCAGCACCTGCAGGGCTTGGGTTGACCAGGATCCAGCTGTTGCTGCACCACCAGGTCGACCTGGGCCCAGCTATTGCTGCCGCATTGGGTTGACCTGGGCCAGATATTGCTGCAGCATTGGGTCGACCTGGTCCCAGCTCTTGCTGCAGCATTGGGTTGACCTGGCCCCAGCTCTGGCTGCAGAACCAGGTCAACCCAGGGCCAGCTATTGCTGCAGCATTGGGTTGACCTGGTCCCAGTTCTTGCCGCAGCACTGGGTCGACCTGGGCCCAGCTCTTGCTGCAGCATTGGGTCAACCCAGGTCCAGCTCTTGTTGCAGCATTGGGTCAACCCAGGTCCAGCACCTGCTGCAGGGCTTGGGTTGACCAGGATCCAGCTATTGCTGCAGCACTTGGTTGACCCTGGCCCGGCACTTGCTGCAGGGTAGGTTGACCAGGGTCCAGCTATTGCTGCAGCACTGGGTTGACCCAGGTCCAGCACCTGCTGCAGGGCTTGGGTTGACCGGGAGCCAGCGATTGCTGCAGCACTGGGTTGACCTGGCCCCAGCTCTTGCTGCAGCACCGGGTCAACCCAGGGCCAGTTATTGCTGCAGCATTAGGTGGACCCAGGTCCAGCACCTGCTGCAGGGCTTGGGTTGACCAGGATCCAGCTATTGCTGCAGCACCAGGTCGACCTGGGCCCAGCTATTGCTGCAACATTGGGTCGACCTGGGCCAGCTATTGCTGCAGGATTGGGTTGACCTGGCCCCAGCTCTTGCTGCAGCCCCAGGTCGACCTGGGCCCAGCTATTGCCACAGCATTGGGTTGACCTCAGCCTAGCTATTGCTGCAGCACTGGGTTGACCCAGGTCCAGCACTTGCTGCAGGATAGGTTGCCAGGGGCACAGCTCGTTCTGCACCATTGGGTTGATCCTGGACCCACTGATGGGGCAGGCTTGGGTTCACCAGGGTCTGGCTATTGCTCCAGCACTGCGTTGCCACGCCCAGCTTTTGCTGCAGCAATGGGTTGACCCTGGCCCAGCTCTCCCTGCAGCATTGGGTTGACCAGCGTCCAGCTCTTGCTGCAATGTGGGCTCATGTCGGTCGACAGGCTTGCATCACATCCCACTTTGCCTGCATGTATTTCATGTTCCAAACATTGCCAGAGCCCACACCAGCTCAAGCCAATATTTATTCAGAAACTGCCATATAAAGTAATCAAAATTTTTCAACCTGTACATGACATAAATGTACCACGTAATATAATTTGAATGCACTTATTAAAAACACAGGGAATAGCAAAATTAAAATTTTATTATTTTGACAATGCACAATCTCTTACTTTTACTATCAGTCAGCCATTACAGGAGCTACTTATCCCCAATGACAATCTATGACAAAATCAGAACTTACCCCACTTGGAATATTGTGCTTTTCTATTCAATATTGCTCAATTCTCCATTGGAATCAATATATATAACCTCACTATTACTTAAAATAGACATAAATTTAATGATTATTTTATCCAAATACCTAATTAAATAGTGAAGGGCAGAAGGCAGGTGAGAGGAAGATAGGTGGGTGTGGAGTGGGAGGAAGGTGGGAGTGGGAGAAGGGAGTGGGAGTGGAGTGGGAGTGGGAGAAGAGGGAAGGTGGGAAGGTGGGAAGGCAGCAGGGAAGGGAGGGAGACAGAGACGGAGACGGAGAGGGAGACGGAGAGGGACAGGGAGAGAGGGAGGAGAGTGGACTGTACATACGTTCCCGTTGTCCTCGTCGTCTTCGTCTACGTCTCCGCCGTCCTCGTCCCCCTCGTTCCCGTCCCCGTCCCCGTCCCCGTCCACGCCGTTCCGGTCCCTGTCGTTCCCGTTCCCGTCATTCCTCTCGTCGTCGTCATCGTCGTCGTTGTCATCGTCATCTGCCGTAGTCCTCGTCGTCCGATGGATGGTCGTCGTCGTCTGCGTCGTCCTGTCGTCCCCTAGCTGGCCGTCCCCGTCGTCCCCGTCCCCGTTGTCCCCGTTCCCAACGTCGTCCTCGTTGTCGTCGTCCCCGTCGTCGTCCCCGTCGTCGTCCTCGTCGATCCCTGGATGGTCGTCGACTCCGTCGTCCTGTCGTCTCTTCGCTGGCCGTCTCCGTCCCCGTCGTCTTCCCCGGCTGGCCGTCTGTGCCCTCGTCGCCTCTGTCCTCGTCGTTGCCTGCCATCCGCCGTTTCGGCCCTTCAGTTGGGCGTTGAGGTGACATGGCGCGGGCATGCGTGTTGCGGTCAATTCCAGGCGCGGCAGTGAGAAAGTCCTTCATAAAAACAATAATATTAGCTAGCATAGTAATAGTAATAAATTTTGAGAAATATACATACCTTCTACTTGATTTTGCTGCTGTTGCTGTTCTCGTGGACGCATCGTGGAGTACGCGAACCCACGCCGGAGGTTGCCGATTGCCCAAACGGGCGCGAGTTGCCTTATATGTAACCAAGATCTTACTTTTCTCAGTGTAATTGCATGGAGCACAACAACTGTGTAGCACATTTAAGACCATGTAGGGATAGAATTAGCCTCTAACTACATCCTCCCCAAATTTTGTATTTTATTATGGCATACATAGAGAGATATCCATGATTCATTGATACCTCCCTGCCAATTTCGGACCCTTCAAATGCTACTTTACCAATATTGCTCTGAAAAATATGAGAATAATTGTGAAACTACTATGTAAAGTATCTATTGTATTGATGATCAGTGCCTGGCACTTGGTGGTCCCAGAATCTGTTGTAGCCAAGAAATGAAAGGTTCAAAGTAAAGCTGAACTTGAAGTTCGGACTTGTTTGATGGGTCAGCCACAATGCACAATTCTGTGCATTTGCTTGGCTGAAACAAAGGTCCTGGTCCACCAACAATCAGGCACTTATGTGTACCACAATGAGTACTCATTCAAGTACTCCTTAGATTAATTTCAGATTTTTAAGACAAAGTTAGATCATTAAGGGTCCAATTCTGGCAGAGGAATGGAATAAATTGTGAATAGCTCTTGATGCAGGGCCGAATAAAATACAAATTTTGGTATGAGGGTAGATATACCATATTTACACCTTTTGAGAATCTCACTTCGGGTATGCATGCATTGTTGTGCATGCTAGAAGATTCAAAAGCTTCAGCGACACTTCCATGTTTGGCAACTCGAACCCGTTTGGGAAATCGGCAACTGCCGGTTGGCTTTCCCGCGCGAGTTCAAACATCGACTCGTTTTCAACAAGAACGCGTCAACGACGGGAGACGGGTGCAGAGGAGCACCCGAGGTAATTTCTGATTTTAACTTTTTGGTATTCTTTGCTAATTGTTGACCTTTTGCAGGTACCCCACGCCAAACACAGGCGAATCCGAACACCCATCACCAGAACACAACGTGCCAGCAAACAAAACGGAAGCCGACGAAAACGGCCTCCGTGAGGATGGCGGAAATGAGGCAGCGAGGCCACGAGGCCAGGTACGAGGATGTGCCAACGGCCAAGACAAGCTTCGACTCGTTGTTTTCAACAACGCGTCAACAACGGGAGATGGGTGCAGAGGAGCACCCGAGGTAAATTTCTGATTGTCACTTGTGTTCTTTACTAATTGTTGACCTTTTGCAGCTACCCCACGCCAAACAGGCGATTCCGAACACCCAACAGCAGAACACAACGCGCCAGCAAACAGAACGGAAGCCGACGAAAACGGCCACCGTGAGGATGCCGCGAGGCCGGGTACGAGGATGCGCCAACGACCAGGACGGACGGCCGAGACAACCACGACGGCAACGACGAGGACAGTCGACGAGGTCACAGACGGCCGGCGAGGGGACGACGGGGCGGAGAAGGATAGCGACGGGACGACAGGACGACGGAGACGACAACGACCATCCGGAGGACGACGACAACCATCCAGGTGACGACGAGGACGAGGACGGGGACGGAGACGCGGATGACGACGACAACGAGGACGATGACGACGAGGACGGGAACGACGGGAACAGGTACGACAGCGACGGGGACGACGGGGACGAGGACGGCGGAGACGCAGACGACGGGATGAGGACGACGGGACGAGGACGGCGGAGATGCAGACGAAGACGACGAGGACGACGGAAACGCGAGAGGTATGTACATCCCACCCCTGCTCCCTCTCCCTCTCCCTATCCCAGTCCTCCTCCATCTCCATCTCCCTCTCCCTCTCCCTGCTGCCCTTCCCTCCTGCCTCCACCTTCCCTCTTCTCCCACTCCCACCCCCTTCTCCCACACCCATCCCCTTCTCCCATTCCCACCTTTCTCCACTCCCACTCCCACCTTCTTCCCACTCCCACTCCCACCGTCTTCCCACTCCACACCCACCTATCTTCCTCTCACCTGCCATCTGCCCTTCACTATTTAATTAGGTATTTGGATAAAATAATCATTAAATTTATGTCTATTTTAAGTAATAGTGAGGTTATATATATTGATTCCAATGGAGAATTGAGCAATATTGAATAGAAAAGCACAATATTCCAAGTGGGGTAAGTTCTGATTTTGTCATAGATTGTCATTGGGGATAAGTAGCTCCTGTAATGGCTGACTGATAGTAAAAGTAAGAGATTGTGCATTGTCAAAATAATAAAATTTTAATTTTGCTATTCCCTGTGTTTTTAATAAGTGCATTCAAATTATATTACGTGGTACATTTATGTCATGTACAGGTTGAAAAATTTTGATTACTTTATATGGCAGTTTCTGAATAAATATTGGCTTGAGCTGGTGTGGGCTCTGGCAATGTTTGGAACATGAAATACATGCAGGCAAAGTGGGATGTGATGCAAGCCTGTCGACCGACATGAGCCCACATTGCAGCAAGAGCTGGACGCTGGTCAACCCAATGCTGCAGGGAGAGCTGGGCCAGGGTCAACCCATTGCTGCAGCAAAAGCTGGGCGTGGCAACGCAGTGCTGGAGCAATAGCCAGACCCTGGTGAACCCAAGCCTGCCCCATCAGTGGGTCCAGGATCAACCCAATGGTGCAGAACGAGCTGTGCCCCTGGCAACCTATCCTGCAGCAAGTGCTGGACCTGGGTCAACCCAGTGCTGCAGCAATAGCTAGGCTGAGGTCAACCCAATGCTGTGGCAATAGCTGGGCCCAGGTCGACCTGGGGCTGCAGCAAGAGCTGGGGCCAGGTCAACCCAATCCTGCAGCAATAGCTGGCCCAGGTCGACCCAATGTTGCAGCAATAGCTGGGCCCAGGTCGACCTGGTGCTGCAGCAATAGCTGGATCCTGGTCAACCCAAGCCCTGCAGCAGGTGCTGGACATGGGTCCACCTAATGCTGCAGCAATAACTGGCCCTGGGTTGACCCGGTGCTGCAGCAAGAGCTGGGGCCAGGTCAACCCAGTGCTGCAGCAATCGCTGGCTCCCGGTCAACCCAAGCCCTGCAGCAGGTGCTGGACCTGGGTCAACCCAGTGCTGCAGCAATAGCTGGACCCTGGTCAACCTACCCTGCAGCAAGTGCCGGGCCAGGGTCAACCAAGTGCTGCAGCAATAGCTGGATCCTGGTCAACCCAAGCCCTGCAGCAGGTGCTGGACCTGGGTTGACCCAATGCTGCAACAAGAGCTGGACCTGGGTTGACCCAATGCTGCAGCAAGAGCTGGGCCCAGGTCGACCCAGTGCTGCGGCAAGAACTGGGACCAGGTCAACCCAATGCTGCAGCAATAGCTGGCCCTGGGTTGACCTGGTTCTGCAGCCAGAGCTGGGGCCAGGTCAACCCAATGCTGCAGCAAGAGCTGGGACCAGGTCGACCCAATGCTGCAGCAATATCTGGCCCAGGTCAACCCAATGCGGCAGCAATAGCTGGGCCCAGGTCGACCTGGTGGTGCAGCAACAGCTGGATCCTGGTCAACCCAAGCCCTGCAGGTGCTGGACCCAGGTCAGCCCAATGCTGCAGCAATACCTGGGCCCAGGTCGACCTGGTGCTGCAGCAATAGCTGATCCTGGTCAACCCAAGCCCTGCAGCAGGTGCTGGACCCGGGTCAACCCAGTGCTGCAACAATAGCTGGGCCCGGGTCAACCCAATGCTGCAGCAATAGCTGGGCCCAGGTTGACCCTGTGCTGCAGCAAGAGCTGGGACCAGGTCAACCCCATGCTGCAGCAATAACTGGCCCTTGGTTGACCCGGTGCTGCAGCAAGAGCTGGGGCCAGGTCAACCCCATGCTGCAGCAATAACTGGCCCTTGGTTGACCCGGTGCTGCAGCAAGAGCTGGGGCCAGGTCAACCCAGTGCTGCAGCAATCGCTGGACCCCAGTCACCCCACCCTCCAGCAAGTGCTGGGCCCTAGTCAACCCAGTTCTGCAGCAACAGCTGCATCTAGGTCAACCCCAGCCTGCAGCAAGAGCTGGACTGGGGTCAACCCAGTGCTGCAACAATAACTGCAGCCAGGTCAACCCACATGGCTTGAACAGCTGGGCCTGGGTCAACCCAACCATCCTGGAATAGCTGCCCTGGGTTAACCGACTCCATGGCAGAGCTGACACCAGGTTGACCCAACCAGCCAGCCTTGACCAGCAAGAGCTGTACCTGGGTCAACCTACCACACCACATTTCCCCAGCAAGTGCTGTCTTTTGGGTTAACCTACCCCCCCAGCAAGCAACTGCGCTATGTGTACCTACCTTTTGCAACTATATCTGCGATTGGGTTAACCAAAACGACTGGGTCTACTGCAAATGGGGATCTGGATATGGATAAGGGTCTATCTACTACATGTCTAAACTAAGCAGTTCAACAGTCACGTGACCCACTACTACATCTGGCCCCTTCAAAACAAAGTGATGTTGGAGAGGGAATATCCAGACCTCTCGGGGGAAGACTCAGGGGGAGTCGCAGCGGGGAGGGGAAAGCAAGGGAAACCCTGGAATGCTGACTAAGCTATGAACAGGAAAGGGAAAGCTAGCTAAGGGTCCTCGGGGTCCTAGGGCTAGCAGCACCTGCTGCAGGTACCCCCCTCCACAATAGTGTGTTCCCTCGCACACATCTCCTGCCTCTGAAAATCTCATCCATATCCTCCACAAAACTCTGCCCAATCCTCTACTATCCTCACTATCACTGGGGCTAGTGCAGGTCCAAAGACAGGATCAGGGTTGCCACGCAAAGGATGCATCATCTCGGTGAGCACCTCTAAAAAGGTCTTGTGGTTCAGGGAGAGGTCGAGGAGACTGTAAAATCATGGGTCTTCTTCTGATCCCCAGGCAAGTTCAGCGATCTGGCAAGTACAGGAGATATCAGATGGGAGAGCCTTGTTAAGGGCAAATGTGAAGCCAGTTCGAACTGGTTTGTAGTGCTGGGGTGGTGGTTCCTCTTCTATTGTTTGGGTACCAGCATCTACAAGTTGTGGGGGTGGTGGGACCAGTGGGGTAACTTTGGTGGGGGCTGGTTGGTGGGGGTGCTGTATGGCTGGGCTTGGGAAAGGGCAACGGGCATGACATTGGGGTAAAAGGTGACAATTGCAGTGGCGGGTGCTGCTCCATGGTCAAGCACCTGTACATAGATCTGAAAAATCACATTTATATATACTAAGTTGGGATACAAAACAGGGGCTGATGGTAGTGCTCATGTGGAGGGGCACCAGGGTGCATTTGCAATGCATTTTGGGGTTTCATCAGGGTATGGGGCATCTGTGAGGCCACTCGCGGCGTGTTTTGGGGCGTGTAGGGGGCCTGGGGCATCTCTGTTCGCATTTGTGACGTGTTTTGGGGCATCTGCGGGGTACCTGGTGTCTGTGAGGCCATTCACGATGTGTCTCGGGGCATGTAATGGGTATGGGGCATCGGGTAGATCAATGAGTCACATGTCATGGGAGTAAGTCATTTTGCTGATCTTGAGTATGTGAATCAAAGGCAAGGGCTGTGCCAGGCTCTGCTTCTGGGATCATCTTTCCTGAAGCTGTACTTCCTGATCAATTGATGCCATGCCATTTGTATATCCTTATCAGTTATGAAAAAGGTAAAACTAGATACAGGTATAATACATAGTTGTTCTGTTCATGGCTGAGCCTGACTAGGATACAGTTTTTTTTCAACACGATATTTCTACTTGCCCAAAATCTGCACATTGTCACCGTATTAATTTGGATCACACTTCGCTTATTCAAGCTATCAACACTCACAGCAGTTAGGGTGCGTGATATTCCATATTTTTGGCCACTGCTGCTCTAGCGATCTCCCCCTCGAGGCCAGAGTTTGATGTCTGACTGCTGCTCATATGTCCATCTGTGGGGTCCATAGGACAAGTCCTTGGTCTGGACAGACCACCAGTCGCCTGGCTTCTTGCCATTGTTAGAACGAGGCTTTCTGTCCATATCGAGGCTTGTTTGGAAATTGGATACATCCTTATTGTGACGTTTGCGACCAGATCGAAGCCAAGAAGATGGTGGATCGGGGAAGTCGTCGGCAGGGAGGGCCCTTAGGAAAGACTGAGCACGACGGGCAAGATCAACAAAACTTTTCCTGAAGTCGTCATCACCAATACTATTGATAGTTCCCCATGCCAGAAATGCTGATTTAGATAGACCAGAGGCATCAGTGTTGTCCACCAGGAGGTATGACAAAATCGGAACAATCCATCGGTACATTGCCAAACCTAGGAAAATCAGCCAAACATTTGAGTAGCGGTGTAAATAGGATTCCTACCTTTGAGACACTTGCTTTCTTGCCCTATTGAATGTTCCTGGTTTACGCAATTCCACATATTCTGCATTTCATCCTCAAGTCCTGTGCCAAGTCCCATACATTACGAACACTCAAGCAAACATAGCAAAATTATTTTGACCTTTAGGGAAGTACTTCAGGAGGAGTTGATCCACCAAATCTTGATGTTTCTTTACAAAAGATCATGAAAGATCCACTTTAAATAGGAATAATGTTTTACCTTCTCTACAGCATCATTGACTTCGGTAACTTCAGCCTTGTCATTGGATCCTAAGTTGAAAGGGAATGGCTCTTTTGCCAAATCATCAAACAAATCTTGCGGAAAGTCAGTGAAGTCTTGTCCACAAGCGATGTTGTTTTCTGGATCCTCAGAACAGTATCCATCGTTTGACGGATCGTCGAACAAATCCTGGGGATGATTAACGAAATCTTGTGCACAAGCCATGTCAATAGAGTCGTTTTCTGGTTCTTGGAGCAGTTTCCATGAAACCCGTCGTTTGACATTTCATCGACGAAATCATGTCTGCAAGCCATGTCGATGGAGTTGTCAATGTCATTTTCTGTATCCCCGGAGTCATGAACCCCACCATTGGAGTCGTGACCATCGCAGGGCACGGAAGCGTCCGCGGCTGGGGCAGCGCTTGCATGGTGTGTATTTGATCAATTAATTTGATATGTGATGTGAGGCTGTGCTTCTTGATCATGGAATGATGTGTAGCATGTGTTATCCCTATAACTGGAGATAAAGATGTGGCTGCACTTCTTTTGCTTCTTTGACCTCTGATTCAGATGTTTGCACCTTATCAGTTAAGATAAGGTATTCCTGCATGTTCTTTGTGTAGATAAGGATTTCCTGTGTGGTGTATGTGCAGATAAGGGTATTCCTGTGTGCTCCATATGCAGATGGGGGTATTGCAGTGTGGTTGGTCATTGTAGTTACAATGTGTGCTGTAGGGATTGTGGCTGGTGACAACATACTGCTATGGTTTGATCCAAATCCTTTTTTGGTCATGAAACTGCCCCCACTTGTCACATCATCACTCAGGGCCATCTGTGCAGCATTGGTCCTGGATGCATGCCCACTAGCTTAAAATCACCCAACCTAATTCACCTTAATTGGGATTGTGACACCTGCCTTCATGATTTGAGTTGGGCACTCATAGATTTGGGTTGGACAAGGCCTAGGTAGTGTTGAGCTTTCTTCTGGACTGTTTTTTTGTTTTGTTTGTTCTGTGCCTGTTCCTTCCTTTTGTTTTCTCCTTTCACTGCTTCTTGTATTCTTTTTTCTCCTGCTGATAGCAACAAAGACGTCACTATAGTGAGCAGGGGCACTTGTAGTGGTTGTGCCTGGGTAGGCATGTGACCCAGTTTCCATGGTTGGTTCCAGTCAGTAGTAGTCAGACCTGATGTAGTAGTCAGCCAATCTTAGCCTTTCACCAGGGCAGTAAGAGCAGGTGCACAGTGAGAGAGTGTAGGTTCCATGCACCATATCCAGCTTGAGCAGGTTGATCCAGAATAAGGAGGTCTGGGGGGTTATGGATTACCTTTGTTATCTGATCATGATGCTCTGCACATTCCACAAATGAAAGACCATCAGACCACTGATCATTTTACAGGAATATTGAAACATAAGTGTGAAGAAGATGTGGGCAATTGTCCAATGAGCAAATTTTGGTCCTAAAGTCAAGCCAGAAAGTAGAGAAAGGATAGTCCACAGGGAGCTCACCAGTGGGAGTAACCCCATAAGTGAAATCTGTATGAGATGTCTGGAAGATTTTTCCAGTTGTCATGAATGTAACAGCAGTCATGGCAATTGAGAATGAACAAGAGGAAATCCTGGAGGCTGCCCATGATACAATGTCAATGTAAAAGGGGAAACTCTGCCATACCAAGGGTTTTCAGTGGCAGGCCAAACACCCTTGGTATGACCCATTTTTCCCTTTTGCCAATGTAACAACATGTGGGCCCTCACTAGGCCTTGCTTGAATTTTTTTCAGCAATGCCAGGTGGAAGTGACAGGCGTTGCAGAAGTGGCAGGAGTGGGTGCAGGATGAGAGAGTATAGGTTCAATGGCATGGGTTGTGGAGGCAGCAGGAGCAGATGCAGGATGATGGAGGTTCCATCACAGGAGCAGCAGTGGTGGTGGGTGGACCTGGTGCATGTACTTTGGAGGTGGTGGCAGCATGGACAGGTTGTGCATTCCCGGGTTTGACTTGAGAACTAAATGAATCATCAGGGAAAATAATGAAAAAAATATATCAGTCAACTCACAAGCACATGTGCCAGAGCAGCATGCCTGACAAATTGGTTTGGAATGTTTTGCAGAGGTCAGTGATACACAGCTCATGTTCCTAATGCAGAATCCTTCTATTTGACATCTAGCTTTGACATATTGTGATTAGCCTTACATCACAATTTTAATGTATCTTCATTGTGATGCAAGTGCAATATGCAAGTGATGCACATGATGTTTAATGTCTCTGCAATTTGATTTGAAACTCTGTGCAGATCTTTGCGACTCTTTGAGCCCTTCAGAAGCATATTTTGAACCTCTCCAACATCATCCATGCATATACCATTTACCCTAAGTCATTCCTATTCTGTTGGAGAGGGTCAGAGGTTGCTGAGGGGGTCTGGTCTATTTATAAGTTTAACAGCTTGGTGTGGAGGAAATCTTATTTCATTTTATTTATACCTCCACAGTCTGTTGCATACAAGGGGCAAACCATGGTTGTCAACCAGCAGAGTTTAATGCATGGTCATCCTGAGAATTGCATGCCTTTATCAGTAAAAAAAGGCCTTCTTATATTTAACATATATCTGGCTGGAGCCCTGCCACTTCTATCTTGCCTTCAGGGCTTCACAGCTGAGACATTGTGTCAAATGAAACAGCTCCTGTAAAGATTATCTTTGTCTAAAATAGGCAGCACTGCAGCTGCTGGATGTCTGATGTCAGATACCACAGGATGAAGATGAGTATGCCCATGTACAGTAACAGTGGCAGGAGTGGGTGCAGGATGAAGGTGCATAGGGTCCATCTTCCTGATGGTTCATCCATAACTCCTGTTTCTCCTGTGTGATCTCCCTAGCTACTGTATTGATACATCTCCAGATGCAATAACTTGTGACTAGATCTGGGGAAGAAAATAACAAGACCATTAGTGGACACTTCTCTGTTTTATTCATAATAAAAAAAGACTTGCTCCAAAAACCAGCCCTCAGACTGAAAACCCAAAGATACCAATGAAATTGGTTATATGTGACTGCCTTCATGGGTGAGGTGGTCCATTTGGTGTTGAACATAGATGTATGGAACACTGAGATGTCTGCCTAACCCACGTTTTCCTTGAGTGTGTAGCCTTGCAGAGGAGGGATGCTCAACCTCAGGATTCCCCCAATAGAATGGACATCTTCAAACATATCATCTTGCAGTTGCAGGAAGATGAGCATTATGATGGGACACATGAAGCAGGATTCAGCAGGCTATGAATAAAATATTACTGTGTTGTAGACTGACTTGTCATTGCAGTGAGACTTGAGTAGCCTGAAAGTAATAAAGACAAAAATATTGGATTCCATCAGAAATCCAGGTTTGGTTGGAGTCACACAGCCATGTCAGAGTGCAGGAATTACAATCACTCACTGTGGAATGTCCCAGTTAATCAATGCACAGTCTTCCCAACTTAAATGAGTTTAATGACTGGCTTAAACAGGTTCATCTTTCTGCAGTCATTCTTCAAGTTCCTAATGTCTTCATTGAGTTTCAAATCAACCAAGATCACCATGGATACCAATCACCCACTTGAATCAGTCATGCAATCTGCTAACATGTTGCTGGAACCACTGGCATTGGTGCTCAGGTAGAACACTTGCAAAGATGATGAAATAATATCCAGGGCATTTGTTGCCAGTGTCGATGCCAAGTAATTGGAGCAAGATCACCATCACCAAATCATGCACAGCACTACATGCATCCTCACCATCTGATAGCAGACTTAGCAATTGGCCCACCCTTTCTGATATTGTTCCTCCCAACATCCCTTCCAGCCCCATTGTAGTCTCCAATCCACACTGTCACATAAAGGAACCAGTACCTTCCATTGGCAGATGATGCCATAGAATATCTCATAGTTGGTAAACAAGATGTCCCTGAATCGTGTTCCATGAATGCAGTACACCAGGAGGTTTACGCCACCCTTCAGGTTGCATACAAGATTCTCCAGATTTTGCATGGCTTGTTCCACTGATACCGATCCATGTTCTCCCTCATTCAACCCGCTGTGTCCCAGATTCTTATGGGTGACCCATTGATCTCTACCCTGTGCCCCACATTTTCAAGGGTGCATCCAAGGGCCTCATTCGATACATGAGTAATCTTGCTACCTGAAATCATGTTAATGAAGGAACTCTTCCTGGTGCCTGTTTCCCCGAATACCAAAACATTTGGTATATTTTCATTCAGGGCTGAAATTGATGGCAACGATACCCCTGGTGATCCCAAATTCTTCTCTGTATCATCAGGGCAGCAGCTTGCACTTATTTGTGACTAGTCCTAAAATAATATTTCTTGGACCAGATTTGGTGCACCAAGATCTCACAATTTATAGGCAGCACCACATGCTTCTCTTAGCAAGTGACCAGTCATTGCCAAAAGAAATGGTATGGGAAGCACTTATTGAGATTAAAGCCAAGGTAAGAAGACAGAACCAGATTGATGGCAGTCTAGAACTAAGATACCTGTTTGACAGGGTGCAGGAGAAAAGTTTGTGTCTACAGCCAACAGGCTAACAGAGGAAATCAGCTGAGTGGTTGGAAGACCAGCCTCAGGAATTTCAGCAGATTGTGATCAGTTCTGTTGTGTCAATTGGTCAGCTGGCTCTGGAGTTGGGCAAAAGCTTGAGGATAGAAACCTAGCTTCAAAATATGCAACCATTGAAGTCTTGCAATAGTCATTCAGAGTATTATGTAGTGAAGGTACAGGAACATTGTCCTTTAATACTCATTCTGTGTATTGTGTAGTGAAGTACAGGTAAGTTGTCCTTTAATACTCATTCTGAGTATTACTAAAATGTAGCAAAGGACAGCTAAGTTGTCCTTAATACTCATTCTGAGTATTACTCAAATATGGAAATTTTTTCACTAATATTATTGGCTTACAGATCTCACACCTCAACAATAACAAGGTGTGCTATTATGAGCTGTGAACATTCAAACATTGTCCTTTAATATTCATTCTGAGTATTACTCAAATATGTCCATAAATACTCGTTCTGAGTATTACTAAGTAAAGGACAACTAACTTGTCCTTTAGTATTACTCAAATGACCAACAGTAGTCACATGCAATAACCTGCCTGATCAGGAAGTAGACTTAGAATGCATTGTATTGAATCTCATAAAATACTGTAGCAATTTATATTGTTTGAGAGAGAGAGATTAGTTATTTTATGAGGGTTGGTCTCTGCTATATTTACTTTTTGGTGTTTTCAGTGTTATAGGCAAAATATCAAATATTAACCAGTCAACTTGCATGGTTAATAGCTCCACAAGGAATGCTCAGGTCAACATGGATTTATGGGAAAATCTGTTCCACTTCTCAATGACTGGAAGATCTCATACCAGGACTTCATGGTTTTGAAGGAATAATACATATGTAATTGATGTTTACTGATCGTTTAGTAAATGTTATCGAATACCCCTGGAGATAAAAATTCATGAAATTCTGGTATGAGATCTTCCAGTCATTGAGAAATAGAACAGATTTGCCCATGAAGCCATGTTGACCTGAGCATTCCTTGTGGAGCTATTAACCATGCAAGTTGACTGGTTAATATTTGATATTTTGCCTATAACACTGAAAACACCAAATATTTTCAGAAAGTAAATATAGCAGAGACCAGCCCTCATAAAATGACTAAACACACACTCTCACATAATATAATTGCTACAGTATTTTGTGAGATTCTTAGTCTACTTCCTAATCAGGCAGGTGCATACCAGTCCATCATACAAAAACAAAACCTATTTGTGACAAGCTTTTCTGAATCTGCTGTAAAGAAGAGTGCCAGCCAAGCTCAGCAGTTAGTAGGGGGTTTCACACATCCCCAACTTGGCCTCAAGTTGCAGAGTTTCATATAGGCAATTCTGGTCAAGTTGGGGTCAAAGTTGGGAGACTGCCCCAACTTGACAAAAAGTGCCTAAAAAGATCATCAAGTTGGAGTTGAAGTTGAGGCCAAGTTGGGGATGTGTGAAACCCCTTAATGAATCAGGATGCCTATATATATAGTCAAGCTAAGATGATGGAAGAAGCACAACTCCGACCGTCCAAATTGATGGTCCTACACAGTCCCATCAAGAAAAAGGAGGATCATGTAGCAGAACAAACAAATAGGCGGCGCCTCGGGACTTACCGTTCGGAAGTAATCATCCGCACTGGAATTTCAGTGAATATATATTTATTGCATGTCAAGGACATCCGGTCATCACCGAGAATGGTATGCTGCCTCATGCAAGCCCAGCCGGACGCATTCCCTAACAAAGTACTCGTGAAAACGATCGTATTTAGTCAATTCCGGATGGAATGTGGTGAGGAGATGCCGTCCCTGGCGCAGCGCGACAATATCTTTTACACCTGATTCTTCAGTAGTCCGAGGGATCTCCTGCAGATGCCATAAGATCAACGATAACCTGATGCGTGCGCCGGCATCTGAGCGGAAATATCGGGGCGGGTGAAAAGGGGCTCACAGGAGCGCGGATGAAGATGCCCGTGAGTGGCTGATCGGGACTGCGGAGAACGTCTACACAAAGGTCAGCCTCGAAGGATTCTACCCGTGCACACATAACGTCAATGACGCATCAGAGAAGGTGGAAATACCAGTGAAGAGAACATTCCTGGGATCCCGAAGCTGCCCTTCTTGGCACCGTCCACCACCTGTGCAAGAAGTATTGCGCCAGCACACATCCTCCATAGAGGTTTCTTCTGCAAGAACTTGCGAAGAGGGTTGAGCAGCCCAGAGAGGCGCACTAAGAAAGCGATGGTCATCAATCCTTAATCATCCGAAATCAGTCAACGGTTTGGGGAGCAGGAATCTTCTGGTGCTGCTTCATGCAGACAACCCGCACCTCCACCAGGGATTATGAGTGCATCACATAATTCCAATTCGTCAACGGTGCGCACGAGAACGACGACGATCTTTATCGGAAAAGAAATTCTTTCGAGGGCTGTCTGATGCTGAGTGCGCTGTAGTACAAAAAATCTCGGAAGAGGATTCACCTAAAATGCCAACCATAATGCTGTCCCTCGAAGATATTGCTGCTAGTGTTTTATAATCACCCCATTCGCGTCTTCCTCGATATTACATTTATGTGTGGCATGTTTTCCAGGCCGAGAGAAGAGTGAGCTGAGGATCGGCACTGGATATTCGGATGAAGGGAGAAGCAACTGAACGGATGCCAGTTCCTCTCAGCCCTATCTCCGGAAAGGTTCGACGGTGATGAACAGCCGTAGTTAGTCGGTAAATGAGACGATAAAAAAACATACTGACATGATGGGGGTGCCAGCTCTCGTTGTCACTGGACTTGTCGTCCTCTGCTGGTCACTGTTGGTGCCCCACATCAGCATGGTGGGTTCGGACATTTAAGGGTGTGTGGGCTGGGTGTCGGTATCATAGCAGTTAGTAACAAAACCCAATAAAAACCACGGATACAGCGGGTGGCATACTAGCCCCGCTGGACTCGTCTCCGCTCTTGCATTGGTCATTGGCCAGGCGTTGTTCAGCGCCATGGCCTTCAGTTGGCGGTGTCAATACAATTGACTGGGTGTTGGGCATTGTGGGGCGTTGGGTGTTGTTGCACGTTGGGCATTGTTGGGCATTGTGCACTGTTGGGAACAAGAACACTGCTGAATGTGAATGTTGCTGAAGACGTCTGACGACGTTTTGTGGCAGACGGAGCAGGTTAAATTGGAGTATGGCATTTATTGAGGGAACAACTTGAAGCTAAAACTTAGTAGAAAGACAGCGATTTGAAGAAAAGAATGTGACATCACGATGATCGCCAGGTATTGCTCGAGAAATATAATTATGGCGGACGTTGATAATCCCGGCGACAAAAACATCCAGCCAAGGTCAAAATCTGCCTCGCTTGAACTCGACGTACGTTTGTTACACTTACCGAAACTTCTTATCCATGACACTCCTTTCAACTGATGAGTGGGGCATTTGCAGGCGGGGTAGCAGTAGAAAGTGTGCAAACGGGACCTATGGTAGGTGAACAAAATAGCAAGGTTGACTTGGACACATGGCGTCGACGAAATAAATTCTCCATTGCCTGGGGCCAGCACATTGTCTCTCAGCCACCAAGCACTGAGAAAAGCAGCCGATTCCAGCCATGTGACTGCACCTAGTGACCCTCCCGCTTTTGAGAAGTTTTTAAATTAGCGATGAGAGTGGCTAGCTAGGAAACATTAAGAGGGGGGACATTCTCACGTATTAGTAGCCGCGCGGCTCGCAGGTGATTGTGCAGGATACTGACGGCCCAGACACGGATGACGTCCCGCTGGCGCACGTCGATGAGATAGAGACAGAAGTGAGTCGAGTTCACTTGCGAAGGGAGATCGGCGTCCACCCTGTCCACATTGATGTTTCTATCAATGTGCGTTGCCTGTTTCCATCCTGCATCGGAGTAGGCACTGGCGGGGATTGGAGACGATGATGGTATTAATGGCTGTCGTGTTTCTGGCTGTCGTGTTTCTGTCAAGCACGAGACTACCAAAGGGGGCACAGTTTCCGTACTGCGATGCCTACAGTTCAAAATATCAATGACACAGGAGAGAGAGCCCGAAACCCCAGTGCAATAAATATAATGGTTCCGAGTCCTAAATTTATTTAGGCTCGGTCTTAATGTGACCTGACCGAAATTCTCCAATCTATCGTTGCGGCAAATGCCGGGTTTGGTTGTGTTTGCACGCCGTGCGCACCAGCTTCAATAACCCCACTTCCGGCAGCAGCACCACAGAAGCTAGTAGTATAGATAGTCTATTTCATTGAATAAAATAACACACACTCTCATATGTATCCACAGAGAAGAGCTAATGAGTGAACTTGTGATTTTACTTATGACAGTGAATGTAAATAAGAATTCCGAAGGACTCGGATATGCCGTGCAATGCAACGGCCCTCTAGCACAAGTCCAACACTGAACCTTTGGAGATTGAAAGTGCCGTTTAGATTGACTATGCCCGGTGAGTCTGACATCTGGAAGAAAACTCGTCAAATCGTGCACTCGGATGAGCGAATGGCCATAATGTCTGAATGTCATGAGCGGGGGTTGCTTTGGCGACGCTACCCACCCCAAACCTCCCCGCTGAATTTGTTGAACATACCACGCCGCATGGCCTGGTGCATGCTGTGAAAATGGGAGAGTCTCAGTGAATGGTTGCTTGTGAAAGCTTTTCATGTATATTTGTCGCAGCTTTTGTGAATGCCCTGGTGACGGTGTCAGGCCTTGTCAAGGGGACACCGCCGACCTGTGCTATTGCCAGCTACATATAGCCCCGGCTCATCTGATTTCAAGGTATTGGTTTTTGTGATGCACATGCCCGCGCCCATCCTCACGTTCCTGTTCACTTTCGCAGCGCTCACCCAGACGGGTCTGGCAGCACTCATTCCTGGAGGTGGTATGGATAATGCTACAACCGTCCGAAAATTAGGGGGTGAGTTGAGATGGAGTCCCTGGACGCTTGGAGTCATGGTTCATGCTGGTGATACGGGCGACGTCATCCGCAAGAACGATCCTCTCAACGGTGTATATCCTATTATGTGTGTCGTCCATCCCCTCTTCCTTTGCCTCTTTGCCCGTCTCGCTGAGTTTGCTCATCCATGAATGCTGCAGAATTTCGACAATGGAGGACAACCAATCGACTTTGTCGATCGATATATACGAGGGCTCACCGCTGGGTCACAACCTCGGTACGGTGAAAGTCGACAACATCGCACCCGCCCCTGCGTATATCCCTCAGATCTTGGTCAAGTTTTGGTTTGGTGAGGATTGGGATTTGCATGTGGAGGCTAGGGACGACAGGTAGTCAACCATTGCATATTTCGCCGCTATGCCTGACTGAACTGGTGTTGTCTTTTAGTTGTGATGGCCCCCGAAGCTTGATCGTCATTGACATGCGAGACAGACTTCCGACATCCACCAGCGCTAACCAAGTGCCACTGCATGGTTAGTTGGACAGGTTATAAGTATCTCTATTTATAGTGGCCAGGCCGCCAGGGGCATTGACGGAGAAGGGCTGATAGACTCGTACCGCAGTGCTCAGCAACAGACCTTGTCGATACTATCGCTTCTAGAATATCCATTCTTATAATAATGAACATAACAAGTTAAATATTCTGGGTGGCCACTGGGTGGCCTGGCCAACGGCTTGACTCCTATCTGAAGCTAAATTTTAAAAACTTTGTCTAGATCAACCATGACATCACCTGCAAATGCCACAAGCAAACGTCCGAGAACCCCTCCGACGACGGTAATGCCTTCCATCACGAAATCTCCTGATTCTGCGCAAGCAGCAAAGAAACAGAGACACGACGAGGTGAATATTTAACAACACTTCCGCGTTGATTCTCGTCTTTTCTAACAAGAACACTCCAGGCTACCATCATCGACTATCCCTTTACCCCTCAATTGCGTACTGCGATAGACATCAACAATGCTATCAAGTCAATATATAAGGTGCCGGCACTCGGCTTTTGCCCCTCCAAATCCCAACGGTTCATTCAACAATGGCACGCTGATACTGATGGCGGGGAGATAAGTGAATCAGAGCGAGACCGTTATACTATCCCTGTGGGTGTCTTCAGTCAGACTTCAAGTCGCTGGAAATCTAAATTCGCGTCTCACAGCAAGCCATTTCGGACCTCGAGGCAACCTTTGAGGAGTTCCCAGGCCCCGTGGCTACGGGCAAATTTAATTTCTCTTTCAATCTGAAGATAACTCGACCGGGATGTGAATACGACGGACCCATATCTCACGATTCCAATGATACCCACAAGTTGTTACCAGTTTGGTTCGAACACGCTGCGATATCGGGCTTTGGCGATATGAAAACGCTCGAAACTAGAGTTGATGACCAAGTCCGCAGCGCTCGTGAGATCCCGGCGACCGAGTTCTCAGTCGACACAATGTTGTTGGAACAAATCGAGAAGGAATGGGAAACTCATTTCCTCCCTCGCAATGTTCGCACGCAGCCTTACAAGATACACATCTATGGCAATCAGGGGCACTTCAAACCGCACCGTGACACACCAGAGAAGGATCTCGTCGGGACGTTCTTGGTTGGCTTGGGTGATACGACAGGATACGGGGGAAAATTTCACATTGAAAAGATGGAACTGACCGCAGACTCTTGCAGCTGGGTGGCCTTCCACCCAGACGTGCCCCATCACATCGATAAAATATGGGTGGGTCATCGTGCAGTCATTGCATTCAAGATTTTTCGACACGAGCAATCCGATGATGAGCTCCCTGCCAAATTCGAGATTCGCATCAAAGACGTGTTCTCCAGGATGCAACCGCCATATGGGATCTTCTTGAACCACCAATATTGCATGGGTACCTCCCACTTGAACGGGTTCGACCACTTGCTCTTGTCCTGCGCACGTTCCTATATCACAGGGAATGTTTACCTGTTGCCTGTCGTCACAAGTTTTTGGGGTGAACATTTCTATAGACGTGATGACGATGAACAAGACACAGCTACCACGGATGTGTACCCATTCAGCAATGCCCATGTCGACTATATACTTGGTAGGAACGACGATGAAGCCAAGAAGGGGATCGAATGGTTGAGAGGCTGGAAAAACGTACCATTTTATAGTCTTGATTTCGCAACTTCGACGCTTACTTGGAAAGAGGACGAGCCGGATGGGGCCAACTACATCGGCAACGAAGCAGATTCTTTTAGGGAGGATTCACTATATCTGGCATATTCTTTACTAGTCCTCCCAAAGAAAGTGTTGGAGGAGTGTTAAATGATTTGGGTATGCATGATTGACATGTCGCCTAAACAGCTTCTTTTCTTTTCCGCCACTTTCTGATCTGTGAGCCAGAGTCTATTTTGGAACGGTTCTCAGATTATCGTCTATTCATAACATGCATATCTCATTTCAATAAAATTGCGTGAATGAAAGCACGTTGCTTGTCGCACAACTTGATATACAAGGAGTTCCGTGATAATTGTCCTAATTGTCTCCCAATGACATTGAATGTTGAAGCTGGGGTATTTATGTGGTGTGCGAGAGTGGGACGGGCCCGGGCGTTATAACTGCAATCTGGGAGAGTCACTGTCGTAGTCATTCAGAATAGCACCTGCAGACCATGATACACGGTGAGAAGCAATGCCTGAGCCCCCAATAATTCAAGATGTTATCGAATATCTGTATATTGAATCACTGAAGACTACTCACTGTGGCTCAGAAACTTGAGACAGGCTCCAACCGGACACCACTGAATGAAAATCCTCTAAACCAGCGCCTCTCAAAAAATTTCAAAATAACAAAGGCCACTGATCCATCAAGGTACTGCTTCCGGACTTAAAACCTCCCTCCACCCAGTATTCTTCAGTGTGTTTCATAAACCTGAATCAACTCTGGTTTCCTGGTAACCTGGCCGTAGGAATTCCGGGACAATGTTTGGTGTTAGGTTAACATCGACACTCCTATCACGGAAGTTGTCACGAGGTTGACCAACACAGAACAGAAGGTCGTAGGGAGGGAAAGTTCCCGGTTCTGTGATCCATTGTCCACCTTCAGTCGCTGGAGGAAACTTTCGCACTGTGACACTGTTATCACTGGTGCTTGCAGCCGGGTGTGAGCAATACGAAACCGACCAATGAACACGGTAACGTCCATGAGGAACATTGTTCACTTGAGCTCGGAGGCAGCTGATGATATGTCTGTCGACAGGATGACGTGAATTCCGAAATTGCGGGGCGACGTGGACGCCAAGTGGATAGCCGGTCCGTTCATCAACTACTTCTCGATACCAATATGTCATGGAGGGGACTTCGGAATTACTTTGCCCGTCATGCTCAGCTGAAAAGCTCGTTGCCGAGACTACGAAGGCGGGTGATTGCAAGCCAGGCAATGTGCCGCTGCGGCACCTGCTATCTCTTGTTCCTTTTCCCACTCCCCAAAACCAATGTTCTCCATGCCACGGTCGACATTAAACCGGGCATAGATAGTGGAAGTTGATTTGAATCGGTCGAGCAAGTCATCGTGGACTCTTTCGGCGGTGGTAGAAAGCTGTACGAGTGCTTTTGCCTGAGGTGTAAACCGAACGGAAGACGTATAATAGATCCTCCGATAGAGACTGTAGAGGATCTCCCGGTCCCGATAGATATCAGCAATCGAATGTCGCTGCCTTTCCGCAGCTTTTCTGCCTCTCGCCTGCACTCCCCGGAGGGATTATTGAACCCCAAGCCAGCATCGACATACTGTATCTTGGGAGAACCGATGGAAATAGGCTTGAGGAATGTTGGAGCTGCACTGGTGGCTCTCGCGACTTCCCAGATTGTTGTGAGATCGGAATTTTCGTAAGTGGTGAATCGGTGAGGACGCGGGCTATCGCCGACATGGGCCCAGACGCCAAGTACAAATGTCCGACAAGGCGTAATACCGCGAGTTGCAGCATCGTCGTACATTCTAGCTTGTTCGTCGAGGCCGTGATCTGTTAAACCTTCTTAATTGTCCTCTCCAACACTTTGGCGCTGAACTTGGTTGCCCTCGATCTGACCCTCGACTTCACTCCTTTGGGAACAAAGATATCTTTCGACAGGCAAAGGCTTCTTGCACCGACATGCATAGTCTCCCGAGGAGTAGGCCCCCTGTGCTTGTACCGCATATGAGATCAAAAAGATAACAAGGTTTGGCCTCCACTTCGAGTCCTTCCTTAGCGGATAGATCGTGCATGAGTCACGGCGATGTCTCGGAGAATCATGAGAGACGACAAGCCCCGAATCCCTCCACCGTCAAATGACAGCAGACGCACTGGTCGATGAATGAGTCAGTAACACTCATGACGATCAGCTTGATTGCAGAGTGACTACGGCAAACGTGGTAGAACGGGCCAGTCTATGTTCTTGTTGTATTCTTCGCAGTTGTACTCGAGTCTTGCTTCCTCATTCTGTCGTACACCACATTGGCTTTGGACAACTACTAGATGTCTCTAACATGAACGTTCAGTACTTTCAGTCGTGAGGGGAATGCTTTTCATCATTTCCCCCTCATGCTGAACTATCATTCCCGAGCCCCCAATTCTTTTCTGCTGCAGTCTACTTACCGAAGCTGAAGCCATTTTCGTCGTTAGGTTGAATGTGGACTGTTGTTCCGTCGGTTTCTCTCCTGACAATGCAGTTCTGTTCCGCTCTATCCGGATTTTGGCTCCGGCGACGAACGGTATCTCTCCCTCAATATTGTTCGCTCTCAAGATATAACTGGTGAGCAACAATGGACTTGGTGCGTCACACGCTCCACGAACAGCACCCCCAATAAAGTTGACACGGTTTTGCCTCAGTTGGAATGTACACTACTGGAATCGTCACCGCACAATAGTGACCTTCCGAGTTCACGACAAATGCATCTGGCGGCTGGACATTGACGCATGGCCTTCCTCGGATCACTGCCTGCACCTCGCAACGAACTGAAGCTTTCTTGGCGGGGGCAGCACATCCCTCATTGTGCTTACCCGGACGAGAAAGATATCAGCGGAGATGTTGCTGTCGCCTGAAATGGCGCATCTCTGCTTCTCGCAAGTCGATGTCATCGCGGTGCTCGAGAGGCTCTCGGTCGCGGGATTTAGTACTGAATGAATATGAGAGGCGACCTATGATATTTACCCCACTAGCCTAAATGATGAATTGTATCCAGTAGCGCCAATGTATATACAACGTTCGTATTATTCTGCTTTCACTCCAAGACATCTTGTCGGAATACCCGCTCGATGCTGGGAAAGATTCTCTAGGGCAGCGCATACATGGCCACCCATGTTATTAACCTGATGGTGTTGGATTGGGCTATCACTCAGGCTCTCCGTCACACGGTCTGGCCCAGTAACGTTCTCGTCATCCGACCCGCCACCACCGCGACTCGTCGATGAACTGATAATTGACAGAGTATGGCCTCTAACGATCCATCGGCCGCTCCATGTAGGCGTAGGTAGCCTTCTTGGTGACCTCCATGTGCGCGCACAGAACATGGGAACAGCAATACTCTCACAGTGAGGCGGTTGTCCAGGACGAAAATAGTCAGACTTTGTCAGAAAAGCGAGTTAGAGAACAGGCGAGAATATATACTGATCATGAAAAGCACGCACCAAATCGAGCAGTTGACAAGATATGTCCGATAATATGCAAAACCTTTCATTAGCAGGGGTATAAACACGGTTTATGGCGACGACCGCACAAAGCGTAAATAATCATTGCTAACTGGGGGCACATGAAATTCAGGTTCAGTATGACAGTGATTGAGTTGTTTACCTGCATTGCGGAACAGAAGATTTCCGATGGTGAATTCTTGCACGGATAGTCTGCCGAGGTATATAGACGAAGTCCTGAGAGAAGCTCTGCCCATCAACAACAATAATGGTCATATAGAATCCTAGGAATTGGCATGAACAAATCTATGCAGGAATCTAAGAATCGAGTCGTTCTCCGCCCCTCCAGACGCAATACTCGGGCTGCCACGACAGAGCAATGCACATTTTGGGACATCTCCCCATCCCACGAAATTATAATAAGAGCCCTGCGCAAATTTGAATGAAAAGAGTAGGACATGTAGATTTTGGTAGTAGCTCAACTGCCTCCGCCCTTGTTATCTGGGCATCGTCTTGGTGACCCAGATGGGATAAACAACGAGAGAGGTTCCGGAGGGACCTAGCAAGTTTCGGAACAAGAGCAACAGGACTGTCAGCAGCATGCGGTCGGGGTAGGTGGACTGCCTCCTCAAGTGCCCTCAGTGCGTCTTCTCAGTGACTGAGACCAGACAAATGAATAGAGAGATTATCGATGAACAGAGCGAGATCTGGATTGAAAGTGGCAGGATGGTCAGCAGCAAGTTGCCGACGTAGCTTGACTGCCTCCTCAATTGCTTTCATGGCCTCTTTTCGGCGACCCAGGTCAGTTAAACGAAGAGAGAGATTGTTGAGGGACATGGCGAGATCCGGATTGAAAGTGGCAGGACGCTCAGCAGCAAGTTGCTGGTAGAGCTTGACTGCCTCCTCAATGGCATTCATGGCCTCTTCTCGGCGACCCAGATCAGAGAAACAACGAGAGAGATTCTTGAGGGACGAAGCGAGATTTGGATTGAACGAGGCAGGACGGTCAGCAGCAAGCTGCCGATGTAGCTTGACTGCCTCCTCAATTGCTTTCATGGCCTCTTCTCGGCGACCCAGGTCAGATAAACGAAGAGAGAGATTGTGGAGGGACAAAGCAAGATCTGGATTGAAAGTGGCAGGAAGCTCAGCAGCAAGCTGCCGATGTAACTTGACTGCCTCCTCAATTGCTTTCATGGCCTCTTCTCGGCGACCCAGGGCAGATAAACGAACAGAGAGATTGTTGAGGGACATGGCGAGAGCTGGATTGAAAGTGGCAGGACGCTCAGCAGTAAGCTGCCGACGTATCTTGACAGCCTCCTCAATTGCTTTCATGGCCTCTTCTCGGCGACCGAGGTCAGCTAAATGATTAGAGAGATTGATGAGGGACGAAGCGAGATCTGGATTGAACGAGGCAGGACGGTCAGCAGCAAGCTGCCGACGTAGCTTGACTGCCTGCTCAATTACTTTCATGGCCTCTTCTCGGCGACCCAGATGAGATAAACAAGAAGAGAGATTGTTGAGGGACAGCGCGAGATCTGGATTGAAAGTCACAGGACGATCAGCAGCAAGTTGCTGGTACAACTCGACTGCCTCCTCAATTGCTTTCATGGCCTCTTCTCGGCGACCGAGGTCAGCTAAATGATTAGAGAGATTGATGAGGGACGAAGCGAGATTTGGATTGAACGAGGCAGGACGGTCAGCAGCAAGCTGCCGATGTAGCTTGACTGCCTCCTCAATTGCTTTCATGGCCTCTTCTCGGCGACCCAGGTCAGATAAACGAACAGAGAGATTGTTGAGGGACATGGCGAGAGCTGGATTGAAAGTGGCAGGACGCTCAGCAGTAAGCTGCCGACGTATCTTGACAGCCTCCTCAATCGCTTTCATGGCCTCTTCTCGGCGACCCGGGTGAGATAAACGATTAGAGAAATTGTTGAGGGACATGGCGAGATCTGGATTGAAAGTCGCAGGACGCTCAGCAGCAAGTTGCTGGTAGAGCTTGACTGCCTCCTCAATGGCATTCATGGCCTCGTCTCGGCGACCCAGGTCAGCTAAACGAAGAGAGAGATTGTTGAGGGACATGGCGAGATCTGGATTGAAGGTCGCAGGATGGTCAGCAGCAAGCTGCCGACGTAGCTTGACTGCCTCCTCAATAGCTTTCATGGCCTCTTCTCGGCAACCCAGATCAGATAAATGAAAAGATAGATTGTTGAGGGACGAAGCGAGAGTTGGATTGAAAGTGGCAGGATGCTCAGCAGCAAGCTGCTGATACAACTCGACTGCCTCCTCAATTGCATTCATGGCCTCTTCTCGGCGACCGAGATCAGATAAATGAAGAGAGAGATTGTTGAGGGAGAACGCGAGATGTGGATTGAAAGTCGCAGGACGGTCAGCAGCAAGCTGCCGGTACAGCTCGACTGCGTCCTCGTTCGCTTTCATGGCATCTTCTCGCCGACCCATGTACCGAAATCGTTTGGACAGCTCAACCAGCGCTGCACCCTGTTTTTCGCCAGAAACCAAATTTACAAGTGCTGGACATGTTCCCTGTCCAGGATCACCGCATTAGTTGGTAGCAGCGGCATTCCAATCCAAACTCTAACCTGGAGCCAGACTCGTACTTTGACCAAACTTTGAAAGTCAAACATGGAATACAAAACCTCCATCCAGATCAGAAGACGCCTCAAAAGGAATGTGCGCACTGAATCGAGAAACCTTTCTGATAACGGCCCTTCGATTTCGATTATGTGCGCCGCCCAGAATCTGCAAGCATACCATAGCACTTCCGAGACACTTGATTCATCGATTTTAGGAATGCCTTCCACCTCGCTTTCTCCCGTTAAGTAGCCGGTTCCAGGTATTTCGGGCTTCAACTGTTCATTCATGACATGAATACACAAAAATGCCAGCCTCCGACTATGCTCCTTTTCGTTCACATAGAACCGTTCATGAGCCAGAGATGTTCGAGCCCGACAAGTTAAGAAATCTCTGAAGGAGAGATGTAGGAGTTGGATAGGTCGAGTTTGATCGTCCAAGCCAGTGAGCACCGAGCGGAGTGGGCGCAGAACTTCATCGACTTTCAGTGTTGGATTGGTCCAATGAAGGCACTGGAGAGCTAACATAGACAGCGGTGTCTTGACTGCAACAATTGCGCCGATGAGTAACTTGTACTCCTGTACAAAATCCTCGTCGCTCCAGTCGCAGGAGTTGAGGATCTCAGCATACAATTTGTCCATCTTTGCCTCCGCGTGGAGACCTGATGGATCATTCTCGTACAAGAGTTGCCTGAGCTTCTTCTCCGGATACGTGGTGGTGGACAAGTAATTGCTGATCGTGGACGCCCAGATGAACAAGCCGTCTGATTTCACCATAAAGTCCCTGGTTAATTGCAAACCAGGCCAATCTGCACCCAAGCGCTTCCGCGATGCAATATATCGCAGCCTCTCCTGGATATACATAGCGATATCCCTCTGATTGCTATCGCCGTGAATGTTGATTGATCTACAGCGAACATGATTCGCAGTGGACAAATCCGTGAAAATGTCGTCCTTCGGGCGAGAGGTTAGGAATATGCGGAACGTCCCGGGAAGGTCAGGAACCTTTTTGCAAAGGATTTCAAGAGTCTCTTGATCATAACCTTCATCCAGCGCATCAATGACTAGGACGATAGGCCTGTGAATATGATGCTTGTGAACCTGGAAAGGATTGAGGATGAGTTCGTCAAATTGACGAAATTGCGGCGCAGATGCAAGGCTGCGATCGTTTTCCAGAATGATGGCGATGTGTCCCGCAAAATCCTTGCTAAGTCCAACGAGGTCACGTACAATGGTGCTAAAGAGCTTCTCAGGCCGACTTCTATCCGGGATGTCTCGGTCGAAGAAGAAAGACGAGGCAAGAAAACCCGCCTTGTGGCAGTTGCGAGCAACCGTGTGAGCAATCGCACTCTTTCCTGCGCCGGCTACATCAGACAAGAAAAATATTTCCGCTCTCTTTGTACTATCAGCTTCGTTGATCCATTTCCATATATCATCGAGGAGGGCCGTGCGTGTGCCAGGCAAGCACACGAGACTCGGGTTCCAGGAAGCGCCTTCGGCATATGGAAGGGTGCTCAGGGACATGTTAGATACTACGTTCAACACATTTGACAATGAGTTTCGAATTGCGTGAATGAAAGCATGTTGCTTCTCCGGCAACTTGACGTACAAGGAAATCCATGGAAATTGTGCTGATCGCCTCCAACGACGTTGAATGTGGAACCTGGGGCACTGATATGATGTGCGCTCAATGTGAGAGAGGGAGGTGGACGTAGGTCAACTGGATTGGGTGCGATAACTACAATCTGGAAGAGTCGTTGTCGTTGTCGTTCAGAATGCTTGGACAAAAGAACTCACTGGGCCCATAGCACCACCCGGAGGCCTTACTGCTCTGCCTTCACTGGGGCCGTCAACAACTTTCTTCAGCATCACCGTCGAGATTACTAGTGGCGTAGTGGAGAGAATGAAGGGGCACTGCTGCCACTGCCTCCCGAGTCCACCAATAATTGGCAACGGCTCCTCCGGACCGCTCTAGTTCCACTAAGCCCCACACCCACTCCAGCTTTATTTCGTCAGTCTCTAGCAATGTCTCCTCCAATCCTCCCCCAATCCTCCTTTCTGCCATCGAGGCAGTCTCGCCCTTGCATCCTGACCAAATCATGAACTTTCGGACGTTTCGCAGATGTTTGCTCGGTATGGTCAATATTACGTCCCCAGCGGCCGGCTGTTTGTATTGACCTCCCCCATCCAGGTGTCGTGGCCCTCGTATCATCTGCGAGCGTCAGCTTATCCACATTCATCCTACCCTCGGTCTCGCAGACATCGGCTGTCTGGGTCTTGATCCTCATTCCGACTGTTGTCGTCATTGCTGCCCTAGTCGCGTAAGCCTCCCGTCATATTCATTCCTTGCTAATATTAATGGTTCCTTCTGCAGGATTGTCCGGAAACCTTTATTTCATTCCCGACAGTTGGTTGCACACGAAGCCGCTGGCGCGTTCGTGGTCTCGTTATTAGGATCTGGTCTGTTCTTTATAGTTTTCTTCACTTACAAAAACCATCTTGTGCCAGTTTCTGACTGCAGTCTGTATAATGCAGTTCTGTCCTGCTCCATCTGGATTCTGACTCCGGCGACGGACGGTATCTCCCCGTCAATATTTTTCGCTCTCGAGATATTACTGTTGATCAACGATGTACTTGGTGCGTCACACGCTCTACGAACAGCACACCCATTAAAGTGGTCACGGATTTCCTTCAGTTGGAATGTACACGATTGGAATCATCACCGCAGCAATGATGACCTCTCGCGTGCATGACAAATACATCTGGCGGCGGGACATTGACGCATGTCCTTCCCCGTTCCAGATCACCGCCCGCACCTCTGGAACCTCGCAACGAACAGAAGCTTTCTCGGCGGGGACAGTACGTCCCTCGCTGTGCTTACCCGGATGTAACTGCGCGAGAAAGATATCGGCGGAGGCGTTGCTATCACCTGAAATGGCGCATCTCTCTGCTTCTCGCGAGTCGATGTCATCGCGGTGTTCGAGAGGCTCTCGGTCGCGGGATTTAGTACGGATACCGAATGAATATGAGAGGCACTCCATGATATTTATTTCACTAGCCTGAATGACGAGACGAATTGTAACCAGTAGCGCCAATGTATATACAACGTTCGTATTATTCTACTTTCATTCCAAGACATCTTGTCGCAATACGCGCTCGATGCTATAGGCCTAATACGAGGGCCGATGACTCTACGAGAAAGACTCTCCAGGGCCATTGGCAGCCCAACAAATGTGACCACACCCGGCAGCGCATGGATGGCCTCCCATGCTATTAACCTGATGGTGTTGGATTGGGCTATCACTCATGCTCTCTGTCACACTGTCTGACCCAATGACGTTCTCGTCGTCCGACCCGCCACCACCGCGACTCGCTGAAGAACTGATAGTTGACCCAGTACGACCTCTAACCTGAGAATATGGTAAAATCGATAAAGGGATGTCCACCATCGGCCGCTCCATGTAGTAGCGTAGGTAGCATTCTCGGTGACCTCCATGCGCGCACACAGAACACCGGAACAGCCATGCTCTCACAGGGAGGCGGCTGTCGATCAAGAGGAATCATATACACAGGAAATGGTTAGAGAACAGACGAGAACATACATATATTGAAAAGCACGCACCAAATTGAGCAGTTCCCAGGATACGCACGACATGTCCGACAATATGCATAACCTCCTTTCAGCCGGTGGCCAATCCTTTGTGCATTGGCAGGATACCAACATGGTTTACGGCAACGACCGCACAAAGTGTAAATAGTCGTTTCTAGCTGGGGGTGCATGACATTCATCAGTAAATTTACACATCCCTTTTTTGACACTTTTAGCAACTTGGCCTTTTTTTGGACTACTTGGGCTTTTTCTCTCGTTTTTTAAAGCTTTTATAGCTACTTTTATTCACCTTTGCAACTTGGCTACTTGTAAGCGATGTTAGCCGATAGTTACTAGTACTAGTAGTAGATCTCTTCAAATTACTTATAGTTCTACAAGCAAATAAGTTAACAAGTGACATTCTACCACGAAAAATAAGAAGTTGTAAGAACTCACGGAGGCCTAAATAAAGACTTGGACTGTAGTAGTGGGTGCTTATTGTACGTTTTGGCCCTCGCTGAGTTCACTTACTAGACAGTAAGTTGAAGCAACCCCATCGTCCTTGCTAGTCTTTCGTCGCAACCGTCATCGTCGTCTCGACGCCGCCGCCAGTGGGTGGTCGCGCTCGTGGTCATGGTTGTCGCCCCGCTGCTGCTGCCAATTGTGGCACGGCGACATCCCGGTGCTGCTGCTGGCCTCAGTTGGCGGTGGTGATGGCCAACGTCGTCCCGCGGCCGTCGCTGCCAGTGGGTGGTGGGTCGTCGTCATCGTCGTCCTGCTGCTGCCGCCAGGTGGCAGTGGTGACAGCGGTCGTCGTCGTCGTTGCCCTGCTTGGTGCTGCCAGTTGGCAGTGCTGGTGGCCGCCGCCGTCGTCGTTGCCCTGCTTGCTGCTGCCAGTTGGCACTGCTGGTGGCCGCCGTCACCGTCCTCTTGCTTGCTGCTGCTAGTTGGGAGCGGTCGTGGTTGCAGTCGTTATCGTTCTGCTGCCAGTTAGCAGCGGTGGCCGTCGTCGTCGTCCGGCTGCTTCTGCCAGTAGGCAGCGGTTGTAGTTGCCGCCGTCCCGCTGCTGCTGCCGGTTGGCCGTGGTGGTGGCGTCGTCTTCTATGTGCCGTCCTGCCCTGGTTAGCGGGGATTGGGGATGGTGAGGCAGTTGGAGACGTACCTTATCAGAACGGGTGGTCTCATACCTCTCCTTGTCGTTTCTTGTCGACGCCGTCTTCCCTGTTGCCGTGTTGTCGTGTCTGTGGTCAAAGACTCAAAGGTCAGTGGCGAAAATCGCTAAGTCAGAACTCACAATGTTTGGCACTCCATTTCGCCAAACTTTGCCAAATGGTCCGTGCGCGACCTCAAAACATATATAAGCTTAACACATATTTATATTTCTCGCACTTGCTTCGGTTTATTCCTCTATCTTTTAGTGACTTATAGAACAATAACAATAACAATGTATTAGTACTATCGTAAATATATTATAGTCCAATTAAAATTATAAAATTATTTGCCTCGTCCCAATGAATGATTATCAAGAATATTATATATGGCATTTCTTCACCGTATAGCATTTCTTCACCTTATAAAATTTTCACAGAAATGCCCGCAAAAGTAGGATCACGCAATTTAGAGAACTTTTTTATGTGCTTTTTATCTACTTTTACGAGAGGTTTGACCTTTTCCAGGCTAAGGGACTCGGCATGGAAAAGGTGAAACTCTTTTCACCTTTTCCCCCTTTTCCCCCTTGGAAAAGGTGAAAAGGGCCCAAAAAGGGGATATGTAGTTTTACTGATGTTCGTGGTCAATATGATAGTGATTGAGTAGATTACCTGTGTTGCGGAACGGAGAGTTTCCAACGGTGAATTCTTGCGCAGATAGGCTGCTGAAGTATATAGACGAAGTCGTGAGAGAAGCTCTGCCCATCAACAATATTGGTCACATCAAAATCCTAGGAATTGGCATGAACAAACCTATGTATGAATCTAAGAATCGAATCGTCCTGCGCTCCTCAAGACCCAATTCTCGGGATGCCACAAGAGAGAGCAATGCACATGTTTGGACATCTCCCTAACACACACCATTAATTTGGGTAGAGCAGAATTGATGCACTCTCCTCACACTGCGTGTGATTTGAGTGCGCCTATCTTACTGATCTATTGAAGAGCGGTGAGCACTCCTGAGTGGTCAGAACCATATATTACTCAATCTTGTGGCTTAGGGGACAATTTCAAGCTCTTTTGTTGCATTCTTGGGTCTGATCGTATCTTTTCGGTTGAGATCGCCCGAAGCAAGAGTGTGGACGACCTGAAGAAAGCGATCAAGAAGGAGAAGGAGCATGAACTTGCTCACGTTGATGCTGATGCTCTCGACCTCTGGCAGGTGAGTGAATCCTTTCCACCATCAGTGCCGACCATCAACGATTACAAGGTTTCCCTCCCAATCGACGCCACTCTCAAGGATAAATTGAAATTGGACAAACTTGTCTTGGATGAAGCTCTGGAACCTTCTGATGAGCTGTCGGAAGTCTTTTTCGACAATACGCCTGCTCGCAAGCACCTTCACATTGTTGTGCGATCTCTGCCTGCTGGTGAGTTCGCTTGCACCATCTCACCATTCATCTGTCTCTATTTCTGCTTTCTACCTCATTCTTTGTGTTGACTCATGTGTGTTCTATCCTCTGTCACAGATGTCTTGTTTAACCAGGCCGTTGTTGTCCCTATCGACGGTGAAAAGTTCCAGGACCCTCTGATCCTTGAGGCTCGTCCATGGTACCAGATTGTCACGATGCACGATCGGATTCGGGCTGAGCTCCGGTTGGCACGACTCGTCGGTGAATACTTTCGGTCTAACTTGGAAATTCTTCCTCTACCTGTGACACCCACCATCATCAACCTTCAGGGTGAAAATCTGGCTGGACTTCGGGCTATGGCCCACCGATGACCTGAGGAACTCCCACCTGCTAAGTTTGGAATTTTTTTTAAGTTTCAACGTGGGTCGCAGGTGGATCGTGTTCATTTCCTTGTTTGGCTACCTCCTAGAGATCGTGAGTTCCTCTGATCTTACCTTTACCTTTCCAAATGAGTAATTTTCACTTCCACAGAGCGACACCCAGATGACATTCTTCCCGCCATCACCTGGCTTGTCCGTTCAAATCTGAAGATGCTCCTCAACTTTAATGATGCTACTGTTGCTTCACGGCATCGAAAGGAGGAACAGAAAGAATTTGAGGATAATCTGAAGAGGGCGTACGAGCTAGATGGACCAGAACTCTTGGACATGGCCACTGGCTTATTTCTCCCCAGCAACATCGTTATTGCAGCACACATTTTCCAGCGCAAGTGGAGGGGTGAACTATCGCGATTCACACCTTTCACTGATATCGATGATGTACGCAATGGCCTCCTGCTCTACAAGCCTGTCGAATGGGCCTTCAATCGGGCAAAAATATGCATCGAGGTCAATCCCGAACAGGAGATGAGATTTCGCCTTCTCGACGAGGACCTCTATGACGTCCAGCTTGCTGACAAGGCTTGTGAATTACGAAATGAAAGCGGGCGTGGCTGCTTGCGTTTTGACGTGGAGCTTCCTCTTGAGACGACTTTTGGCGATCTCAATAGACAGCAATTGAAGTTTCCGGAGGGTGTTCTGATGCGGCCGTCGAAGCGACTGCTGGGGTTGCACGCAATTGTTGCTCAATGGACGGCCCAGGATAGCGCTCCTGAACGCTGCATTGAACAAGTTATGTATGATACATCGGGGGATGAGACAACTGCATTGACCATGAAGAATTTCTCCATCACAGCATGGCGACATGAAGTTGAAGACGACAGATCTGTGAGTACATCACATCAGCTTTCTGGATGTCACCTCTGAAAATTTTGAAGTCTGATTGAAATAGCATATGCAACAGGCAGGTATTGTTGGGAATAGTGGCCGAATAAGTTGCAGAAAGGATTAGTAATCCGTATCACGTGACCCTGGAACTCAAACACACCTGTCCGATGAATAATGCTGAAGCACAGCATGTATTCTACTCACCACAGGAAACTTCTAGTAGATTTAGCTAGTAGTATAAAAGCCCTCTCAGAAAGAGGCAAATATAATTCATTCCACACAAAATAACTTAGTGGTCAACAACCACTGCAAACTATATATTCCAATAGGTTATGAGCCCTGAACGGCTTTAACAGAAACACGATCACGCACCTCTGAACATCGCATTACCACCTCGTATACTAGCCAACTATGACAGACGAAGTCACACACACATCAGGATCATACCGGATCGAGTTATTGAAGGGAAACAATTGGATGCCGTGGAAGAGATGGATGTTAGTCATGCTTTGGGATCTTGGGTTAGAGATGTACATTGATGCGGAATCAAAGGCCCCTGTCCCGGCGGACGCATCCTGTCCTACATCAGAGGAATCCGAGGCGATGAAGAAATGGCGCAGCGGAGATGCCAAGACGAGGACATGGATCAAGCTCACAATTGGCAACGTGGAAATGATACATATCATTGGCGCACACACAGCGAGTGAGATGTGGAAACAGCTAACCTTGGTAAAGGAATCCAGGGGGAAGCTCGGAATATTAGTGACGCGATGCGCACTGTACTGGTCGATTGCCGAAGAAGGATTCGACCTAATTGAGCACATATCGAAGCTCTGGAAACTGCAGGAGGAACTCCACTTGATGGGAAGCCTCATTTCCGACAAAAACTTCGCGATGATACTTGTATCCTCTTTACTGGAAAGTTGGGACTTGTATATGTCAGCGTATTTAGGCTCGAAGAAGGACGGAACGTCACTGACATCACATGAGCTAGTCATGATCCTATTAGAGGAAGACCACAGGTGCCATGAGCGCAGCGGAGATCCTAACAATGTCGCTATGCATGGGAGGTACACCGGAAAGCACGACAGAAAGGGTAATGGAAAGCAGAAAGCAGCTGATTCCAAAATGGAATGCTTCAACTGCCACAAAAAGGGACATATGGTGAAGGACTGCTGGTCTAAAGGTGATGGAAAGGAAGGGCAAGGGCCAAAAGGGAAAGGAAAGGGCACCAGAAAGGGTGGAAACCAACGGAACTGATCGAATCAAGCTGTGGACAATATCAATAATATGTTACAGGATGTAGCATACGCAGTGAATACAGACAATATTTCAAACTATGATTGGTTACTGGATTCCAGAATGACAAGTCACATCAGCAATTCCCGAAACGCATTTATCACGTACAAAACTCTGGATGAAGCTACTGTTCAAGGACTAGGAAAGGTAGCCGCTGAAGCTCTTGGTCGCGGAACCGTCGTCTTACACTTCACAGTGGATGGAAAGGATGTACAGCATCAGCTATGAGACGTACTACATGTACCGGAGTCACGGAACTCGCTACTATCACTGAGCCGATTTGATGAAAGCGGTGGATGGGTTAACTTCTGCAACAGAATATGCAGGGTCTATATGAAGAAGAATAAACTTGTCGGAACAGGCCGGAAAGACAGATGACTATACCATTTGAACGCCCAAGCACAATCCCGCATGCCGGAAAAGGCAAACGTAGCCACACCAAAGAAAATGTCTTGGGACGCATGGCACCGCCTATACGGACACATCAGAATGAGCGGACTCGAGACCCTGCAGAGAAAGGGGTTAGTCACGGGTCTAGAAATCAACGAAGGGAGTGTCCCTTCCTGAACCTGTGAGGCTTACATTCAGGCGAAGCAAACCGTCCAGCCATTTCCGAAAGAGGCTGATGGACGATCCAAAGTCACCGGAGAGTGGACTTTGAGTGACATCTGGGGCCCAGCACACATAGAGTCTATCGGAGGATCGAGATACTGTATCTCATTCATGGACAACGCGACACACACTGTAACCACTTTATTCATGAAATGGAAAAGCCAGGCGACGGAACGCATCAAGGCTTACGTTAACATGATTGAGAAGAAGTTCGATCGAAACCCTAAATATTTGCGGTGTAGAGGCTCTGGGCCGTCTGGACCCGAATCCTCTTCATATCCCACATCGTCCCTGTCCATTCCCATTCATGTATTGTCAATTCCGCCCGATTCCGGTCCTCTCCATCAATTCCGGTCCAGATTCCACCTCCGGATTCGTTCCTACACGCACTGCAATGTCCCTAACGACTCGGAATTAGTATGTTTATAGTCATATATCATGTATCTTTGTTTCCCATCTCCTTGTACATAGCACCACTCCACCTATACTCCACTCCACTCCACCCCTATCAGTTACAGCCTTCGCTTGTAGTACATAGTTACTATAGCACAGGATCCCTCCCAGTAGTATAAAAGATGTACCCTTATACTACAACCATATTACAGGTTATCACTCCCCTTCAGTTCTATTTCTTAGTCCACTATTCATATCACCCATATTAGTCTTCGTACTCCACTTCCTTCACTTCCCCTCTGATCTGGAACCCCAGATTCGGGTTGGATTGACTAGACACTATAGAAACACTTTACTCCTTTGATCTCTTTCTAGCAGATCACCCCTTCTAGTAGATTCCTATTCCGGGTCTACAACAGAACTCGCCGTCACAGCGGTTTGATAACGGAAAGGAACTCGTCAACAAGGAAGTCGAGAGATGGGCAGTGGAGAAGGGAATTGTCATCAAAACAACGGCCCCTTACTCACCCTTGCAACACGGAACGGCGGAAAGATTTAATGGCACGTTACTGGAGTTAGCCCACACGATGTTGATCGCTAAAAACCTGCCCACATTCCTTTGGCTGGAAGCCATTGCACATGCGGCATACATTCGAAACTGATCCCCCACCAAGGCTCTAGACAGAATGACTCTGCATGAAGCCTGGACTGGCAAGAAGCCAGACGTATTGCATTTCCGGGAGTTCGGATGCAATGTTTGGGTCTTATATCAAGGCAGAAAGAGATTGAAGCTGGCACCATGATCAGCTAAGATGAAGTTCGTAGGATTTGTGGAGTTGCAGAAGGATTAAGATGGTTATAGAGGGAAAGTTGTACCATTCTTTAAGGGCTACATACTGCTGTAATTAGATTTGGACAATATTTAGCATATGGTGAGCTGTGGATGAACTAAAAGGTAAACTAGTATCTTTTGACACCCAAAGTGGTATTATCAAATTATGCTGTCAGATGAAGTCCTACAAAGAAGATTGTAGGGAGAAACTTGTTTAGTTTTTCAAGGGCTAGAAGTACATATACCATGTTTTCCCTTGTTTTTGTTCTTTGAGCCAACATTCGGTAGTCACCTAATATTTCAATCCTAATGCAGACAAACATGGTACAGGCAATATTGGATCTGCTATGTTCAGGAAGTCAGACAACAAGTTTTATAAGATGACACATAGACAAACTGGGTCCAAACATAACAGATCATTTATCTTCACACTACCAATCATTAATGATCTGTTATTTTCAGACCTGGTTTATCTATGTTGTCATCTTATAAAATTTGTTGTCTGACTTCCCGAACGTAGCAGATCAAATGATCCTTGTATGTTCTTGGTCTAACTACTTTGTCTGTCTAGTCTAGTCTTATAAAGAAAGACTTGTGGTCTGTCTTCCGGAACTTAGCAGATCATCTATCTTCGGGCCACCTGATTCCCAAACTAGTGTTGCCACAGCTCAGCTAGCCGCCAGCTGGTAGAGTGGGCAGGGGGTGCCCACTCAGGGTGTCATGTGTGCATCATGGTGGGATAAGCTGAGTCTCTACAAACAAGTGTACTCTACTATGTAGTCCTACAAACCATGGGATCCTATCACATGACCTCCTACTACACTGGCTACACTCAAGCTGATTGGGCCGCTTATTTTAGCTATTTAGCCGCATGGAGCTGTAGCCAATGTAGAGATCTATACATATTCTTCTATTTTCCATCATCCCTCTTCCTTCTGCATTCCCCTCCATTCATTAGATTCCATTTCCTTAGTACACTCCCTTTTATAGATACTATACAGTACCTATATAGTGTTTTATGTACATACATACAAACAAGCTGAGTTTGGGGTTTTCACCCCAATGACAAGGACTTGCACACCCCGAATCCGTGCCTACAAAGGCCGCATTCACCACATCTGAAGCCTACTGTGAGGATCTGTCAGCTCACTTCATTTTCCTTTCATTTCTATACCCTGTTTGCCATTTTGGCATAAAAACCCTTTTTGGCTGCAAAAAAGGTTTCCTGCGCCTTGTTGTCGCCTCGTAGCTTCAAAAGCTTCTCAAAGATGTTATCCAGCCTCCACTTGCTTATTAATAGGTTTCTCATGCCTCCCCGATGGCAGCCGTTCCCCCTCACAAGTTCCAGAGCCAGTGACACGTCACATGCCAATGAACCCGACTTTCGTTTATTGTCAATTTTCCTCAGCTTCGTTCTCTCTTTTTCCTATGTTCTCCTGTATTACATCACCATCTACTTCCATTCCTTTGTTTTCTGCCTGACTTCCACCCCCGAAGACCCCAAAAATGACAAAAATCTGCCAAATGTTGCACAAGTACCCAAAATGAGTCAGGTTCGAGAACTAGAAGAACTACATGTTGGATTAGGTGAAAAAGAGAAGCAAGGTGAACGCTTATGTGCCTGTGGACAAAAGTACGTACCGGTTAGTTGTTACAGAGGGTCCCGCGTGGGAAAGCATATCCAAACCCGTCGAACCCACTGCATCAATTCAGTCACAGTCACAGTCACAGTCACAGTCCCATTCTCAGTCAGCTTATTAGTCTCAGACATTAAGTTTACTGCTATTTGCGGAACTTAGGGCGTGCACGGGAATTTTCCAAAAAGCACAGATTTGCTGTCCAAAAGCAAATCTGCCATAACTCCATCAGTTTTCCACTTTTCATAGTAGATGTAGGTTTCATTGTAATCCCCTTGAAAATCCACATTCAACCCACTACTTAGTTTTCTTTTATATCCACTATTGTTTTTCTCCTGAAATGGGGACATCCCATAATGCAAAACTCAAATTCACTTCTCAGAATGCCTGTAAAAATTCCCAGAAATTCATATATTGTATCTAGAGCATATATCTAGCTAATGGCATATTTTATTTTATTTTTGGTTGTCTGTGAATCATCGTACTTTTACAGAATCTCAGCTTACCTTCACACTTGTCCGATGTAGAGGGTCCTCGACCCTCTGAGGCCGTAACATCGATATCTAGCGAATCCGCTCGAACCTGACGTCTCTAGCAATCTACGTTCGAACCCAACGCAACCCGACACAACCCGATGCATACCGACTAGCACGGCCGCTCACGTACCTGGTCGGTCTATCTCCTAAACTTGCGGAACTTCAAATATCAAAGATAGATCTCATCGGACTGGGATCCCGACATCGGACTTGCCTTATTCACGCCTAGCGTCTCCCTTATGGGGATATAGTAAAGTATTTTGCATCTTTTACGGTTTTTATATCTTCCACCCATTTTCCCTGTCATCGTCGCCTCGCAACGCTCTTCCTACTTCCCCATTTTTATTCTCCTTTGTTTCCTCTCATCGGCCGAGGACTCTCGTCCGAATCTAGGTACAGAACTTTGTAGTATAAAAACGGTGCCCAAGCGCCGTCTCAAAATAAGAAACCAGTTCCCCCGTTTCCTCTCTCTGAGAATTAGTCTCTCAGTAAAATCCATCGCACATACTACTCGTCGGTTTCCTCGACGCTCTCCCCGTCCTTCTACCGTCTTAATCTCTACGTTTCTCGTCACCTGACACCCGACCCGCCGTACCCGACATCGTCGGCTTCGTCGGCTTCGACCGGTCTCGATAGATTTCAGTAGTTTACTCGGCGGCTTCTTACCTTTTATATCCTATTATCTTACTGAAGCTTGTTAGACTATTCCTAGTCACTTCTACGCTGACCCCACAGGCTTAGGATTATTATTCCGCAGCCACCCCGACCTCGCCTTTACATCTGGAGCCCACCGTGAGGAATAGTCTAGCACCACCATAGCTTCCTCTTCCCGTATCCCTCCCTCTGACCGTCGTCTTTGAGATCTTCCTCGAAGAACTCTTCAACAAGAACTCTCTTTAGCCGCCTTCGACCCGACAATCGACGACGACTTCTTCCAGCTAGTACCCGACCACCTCGCTCGACATAACAATCTCCCGCTCGTCTCAGGGTCAAACACCCCCCTATATCTTTCATCCGACAGTCTCGAATCGGTCGATATACCGATAATTACCATTACACCCAACTCATCCGATCTCAGTTCGACACCCGCATCGCCTACGTCCCCGACTTCGACCTCGTTAGAACTCCCATCCACGTCTTCGCTCTCGACATCGAAAACTCCGTCATCATCATCGTCCCCGTCTTCATCTTCGTCCACGCCGTCATCGCCCACGTTACCTGACCCGCTCATCGTACACCCGACAACCGCTTCATCAACATCTCAGCTCCTTCCACCCACAATGACTTCAACCTCTGGATCCTCGACTGCTCCCCACGTTACCGCTCCCCATGTTACTCCACGACAAATGCCTGCTCGCGGTCACTCCACGGCCCCGACCTTCGACGGGAACCCGCTCAATTTAAACCACTTCTTCGAAGAAGTCGAGATACTTGCTGCCGATGCCGCTCTCGACGACGCAGGATGCATTAAGCATAGTCTGCGCTACGTGTCGCTTAGCAACCACGAGCTATGGGCCAGTTTACCTAGTGCGACTGGCGTCGATTATGCCGCATTCAAAAGGAGCGTACTCGTGCTATACCCGGGCACGGAAGACGATCACCGGTACACTATGGCGGATCTCGACCGTCTTACGCACACCCAAACCGCTTACGGTATCCGTACCCACGCTGAACTTGGTGAATATTACCGCGAGTTCATCCGGATCTCAGGGTTTCTTCTAGACAAGGGTCGGATCTCTCCCCGAGAACGCAACATCGTGTACGAGAACAGCTTCCATGTCGAGCTTAAAAAGGACATCAAAACCCGTCTGCAGTACCAAAAACCGAACCATTTCCATAGCGACCCTTACGACTTCCAGGACTTCCACAATTGCGCCCACTTCCTACTGGCCGGAACCGTGGCCGAACCGTCCACCGTCTCTCGTCTATCGTCAATGTCACCTGCCGCCATCCGGTACTCGACTCCAATAGAACCCGCCACCCGCTACCCGCCACCCGCTCGCTATGACCCGGTCATTCCTAAAGCGGAACCGGTCGAACCTAACGTATCCGACCTATTTCGTCTCGTTTCGCAACAACTCGCTGTCCTCACGCAAGCCCTCACTGAACGCAACAACCCCCCAAAGCCGTGTGCAAATAGGGCTGAGCCGACCACCGCGGGACAGGGTTTCACCAACTTCAACTGCCTCTTTTGCGACGACCCGTTCCATCGTATACGCGATTGTCCCATCTGCGAGCAGTACACTCGAGACAGAATATGCCGCAAGAACGAGCACGGCCGCATCGTGTTGCCTAACGGAATGTATCTTCCAAAGGCTATCGTCGGCAAAAATATGAGGGAACGCTTCGACGCGTTGGAGAGGTACCGAGGTACCTCTCCGGGGGCTCATGCAGGACTCGAGAGGTAAGACGGGATGGATAGGATGATGGACTGACTACTACATCGGGAAGGCTACTAACTAGGTCAACCGTGGGAGCCTGGTCACATGACTGGCAGGTCCCACTACTCCAAGTGCCCCTTTTCCTCATGGCGACGCCCTCGTCGCCAACTGCTACAGAAAAGAACACAAAACAAACAAAACTGACCAAAAAACTCTCAAGCCACAACTCCCAGTCCCTCAGAATGCCTCGAATCAAGGCTGGGGCCTTATATCATGAAGCGGGAAGTCGTCCTCGCGCAGGCAGTAGACCCAGTCGTTTTGGTTAACCCAATCGCAGATATAGTTGCAAAAGGTAGGTACACATAGCGCAGTTGCTTGCTGGGGGGGTAGGTTAACCCAAGAGACAGCTCTTGCTGGGGAAATGTGGGGTGGTAGGTTGACCCAGGTACAGCTCTTGCTGGTCAAGGGTGGCAGGGTGGGTCAACCCAGTGTCAGCTCTGCCATGGGGTAGGTTAACCAGGGACAGCTATTCTGGGAAGGTTGGGTTGACCCAGGTCCAGCTGTGCAAGCAACGTGGGTTGACCTGGGTTGACCGTGGACCAGCTCTTGCTGCAGGCTTGGGTTGACCTGGGTCCAGCTGTTGCTGCAGCACTGGGTTGACCCAGGCCCAGCACTTCCTGCAGGGTGGGGTGGCTGGGGTCCAGGTATTGCTGCAACACTGGGTGTACCAGGGTTCAGCTATTGCTGCAGCACTGGGTTGACCGGGGTCCAGATATTGCTGCAGCACCAGGTTGACCCAGATCCAGCATTCGCTGCAGGGCTTGGGTTGACCTGGGCCCAGCTATTGCTGCAGCACAGGGTTGATCTGGTTCCAGCACTTGCTGCAGCACTGGGTTGACCAGGGTTCAGGTATTGCTGCAGCACTGGGTTGACCGGGGCCCAGATATTGCTGCACCACCAGGTTGACCCAGATCCAGCACTTGCTGCAGGGCTTGGGTGGACCAGGGTCCAGCTATTGCTGCAGGACCGGGTTGACCTGGGTCCAGCACTTGCTTTGGGGCTTGGGTTGACCCGGGTCCAGCTCTCCCTGCAGGCTTGGGTTGACCGGGGTCCAGCTATTGCTGCAGCACTGGGTTGACCAGGGTTCAGGTATTGCTGCAGCACTGGGTTGACCGGGGTCCAGATATTGCTGCAGCACCAGGTTGACCTGGATCCAGCACTTGCTGCAGGGCTTGGGTTGACCCAGGTCCAGCTCTCTCTGCAGGCTTGGGTTGACCAGGGTCCAGCTCTTGCTGCAGCACTGGGTTGACCAGGGTCCAGCACTTGCTGCAGGGGTTGGCTTGACCCAGGTCCGGCTCTCCCCGCAGGCTTGGGTTGACCTGGGTCCAGCTATTGCTGCAGCACTGGGTTGACCGGGGTCCAGCACTTGCTGCAGCACTGGGTTGACCAGGGTTCAGCTATTGCTGCAGCACCAGGTTGACTGGGGTCCAGCACTTGCTGCGGGGGTTGGGTTGACCCAGGTCTGGCTCTTCCTGCAGGCTTGGGTTGACCTGGGTCTAGATATTGCTGCAGCACTGGGTTGACCTGGGTCCAGCACTTGCTGCAGGGCTTGTGTTGACCGGGGTCCAGCTCTTGCTGCAGCACTTTGTTGACCCACATCCAGCACTCACTGTAGGGTAGGTTGATTGGGGTCCAGCCTGTCCTGTAGCATTACATTGACCCCAGACCCACCCATGTCGCAGGTTTGGATTCATGAGGGTCTGGCCATTGCTCCAGCATTGGGTTGACATGGCCCTGCTCTTGCTGCAGAATAAGGTTGACCCTGGCCCAGCTCTCACTGCAGGATTAGGTTGACCAGGATCCCGCTTTTGCTTTGACACGGGCTCAGCCACATCCCACTCTGCCTGCATGTATTTAATGTTGACAACATTGCCAGAGCTCACAACAACTCAAGCCAATATTTATTCAGAAAATGCAATATCCGGTAAAGAAAATGTCTCAGTTTCTTCAAATGTAATATAATTTCAAATGCAATAATTCAAAGCATAGGTAATACCAAAATTACAACATTCTTATTTTGAAAATGCACAATCTCTCACTCTTAGCTTTATCTCTCACATGAGCTACTTATTCCCAAACAAAATTTATATATATAACAACCAGAAATTACCCCACTTGGAATTTTGTGCCTTTTTTATTTAATATTACTCAAATCTCAATTGGAATCAGTACACAAACACTCACTATTACTTAGAATGGACATATCAAATTAATTATTATTTTATCCAAATACATAATTAAATAATAAAGGGGTTGGAGGGGAGGAAGGTAGGTGTGAGTGGGACTGGGACTGGGACTGGAAGTGTGTGTGGGTGTGGGTGTGGGTATGGGTATGGGTGTGGGTGTGGGAGAACGGAGTGGGAGTGGGAGTGGGAGAAGGGAGGGTGAAGGGCAGGATGGAAGGGAGGAGGGAGGGGCAGCAGGGAGTGGGAGTGGGAGAGGCAGAGGAAGAGGGAGGAGACGAGGGCGGAGGGGTGGGATGTACATACCTGTTGCGTTCCCGTTGCCCTCGTCGTCTTCGTCTACGTCTCCGCCGTCCTCGTCCCCGTCGTCCCCGTCCCCGCCGTTCTAATCCCTGTCGTTCCCGTTCCCGTCGTTCCTCTCGTTGTCGTCATCGTCCTCGTTGTCGTCGTCATCCCCCGTAGTCCTCGTCGTCCGCTGGATCGTCGTCGTCGTCTCCGTCGTCCTGTCGTCTCTTCGCTGGCCGTCTCCGTCCCCGTCGTCTTCCCTGGCTGGCCGTCTGTGCCCTCATCGCCTCTGTCCTCGTCGTTGCCTGCCATCCGCCGTTTCGGCCCTTCAGTTTGGCGTTGACGTGACGTGGCGCGGGCAAGCGTGTTGCGGTCCATTCCCGGCACGGCAATGAGAAAGTTCTACATAAAAACAACAATATTAGCTAGCATAGTAATGGATAATAAATTTGAGAAATCTACTTACCTTCTACTTGATTTTGCTGCTGCTGTTTTCGTGGACGCATCGTGGAGTACGCGACGAATCGCCGACGATTGAACGCACGCCGGAGGTTGCCGATTGCCCAAACGGGTGCGAGTTGCCTTATATGTAAGCATGATCTGACTTTTCTCAATGTTATTGCATAGAGCACAACAACTTTATAACACATTTAAGACCATGAGGGGATAGAAGTAGCCTATAACTACATCCTCCCCAAATTTTGTATTTTATTATGGCCTACATAGAGAGATATTTATGATTCATTGATACCTCCCTGCCAATTTCAGACCCTTAAAGTGCAACTTTACCAATATTGCTCTGAAAAATATGAAAATAATTGTGAAACTACTATGTAAAGTATCTATTGTATTGATGATCAGTGCCTGGCACTTGGTGGTCCCAGAAATCTGTTGTAGCCAAGAAATGAAAGGTTCAGAGTAAAGCTGAAGTTTGGACTCGGTTGATGGGTCAGCCACAATGCACAATTCTGTGCATTTGCTTGGCTGCAACAAAGGTCCTGGTCCACCAACAATCAGGCACTTATGTGTACCACAATGAGTACTTCTTCAAGTACTCCTTAGATTAATTTCAGATTTTTAAGACAAAGTTAGATCATTAAGGGTCCAATTCTGGCAGAGGAATGGAATAAATGGTGAATAGCTCTTTACGCAGGGCCGAATAAAATACAAAATTTGACATGAGGGTAGGTATACTATATTTACATCTTTTGAGGATCTGACTTTGGGTATGCATGCATTGTTGTGCATGCCAGAAGATTCAAAAGCTTCAGCCACACATCCATGTTTGGCAACTCGAACCCGTTTGGGAAATCGGCAACTGCCGGTTGGCTTTCACGCGACTTCAAACGACTCGTTTTCAACAACGCGTCAACAACAGGAACGCGTCAACAACAGGAAACGGGTGCAGAAGAGCACCCAAGGTAATGTCTTTTTTGAATTTTTTGTGAGTTGTATGCTAATGTTTATAATGATTGCAGCTACACCCACGACAAACACAGGCGAACCCAACACCAGCCCAGAAAACAACGCCACGGCCACCCCAGCAAACAGAACGGATGCCGATGAAAACGGCCACGGAAACGAGGCCGCGAGGCCGGGTACGAGGATGCGCCAACGACCGAGACAGACGTCCGAGACAACCACAGCGGCAACGACGAGGACAGAGACGACGACTCGGGGCAGAGACGGCCAGCCAGGGGACGACGACGGGACGGAGACGGCCAGCGAGAGGACAACAGGACGACGGAGACGACAGGACGAGGGAGACGACGACGACGATCCAGCGGACGACGAGGACTACGGGGGATGACGACGACAACGAGGACGATGACGACGACGAGGGGAACGACGGGAACGGGAACGACAGGGACCGGAACGCGGAGACGGGGACGATGGGGACGGGGACGACGGGGACGGGGACGGCGGGGACGGGGACGACGGAGACGTAGACGAAGACGACGAGGACGAGGGGAACGCAACGGGTACGTACATCCCACTCTCCGCCCACTCCTCCTCCCTCTCCTCCTCCCTCTCCTCCTCCCTCTCCCTCTCCCTCTCCCTCTCCCTCTCCCTCTCCCTGCTGCCCTTGCCTCCTGCCTTCCCACCTTCCCACTTCTCCCACTCCCACTCCCTTCTCCCACTCCCACCTTCCTCCACTCCCACTCCCACCTTCCTCCCACTCCACACCCACCTTCCTCCCACTCCCACTCCCACCTTCCTCCCACTCCACACCTTCCTCCCACTCCCACTCCCACCTTCCTCCCACTCCACACCCACCTTCCTCCCACACCCACACCCACCTTCCTCCCACACCCACACCCACCTTCCTCCCATACCCACACCCTTCCTCCCAGTCCACACCCACCTTCCTCTCACCTGCCTCCTGCCCTTTACTATTTAATTATGTATTTTAATAATCATTAAATGTATGTGTCTATTTTAAGTAATAGTAAGGTTATATATATTGATTCCAATAGAGAATTGAGCAATATTAAATAGAAAAGCACAATATTCCAAGTGGGGTAATTTCTGGTTTTGCCATAGATTGGCATTGGGGATAAGTAGCTCCTGTAATGGCTGATGGCTGATAGTAAAAGTAAGATATTGTGCAGTGTCAAAATAATAATTGTGTAATTTTGCTATTCCCTGTGCTGTTAATAATTGCATTCAAATTATATTACATCGTACATTTATGTGAAGTACAGATTGAAACATTTTGATTACTTTATATATATGGCAGGTTCTGAATAAATATTGGTTTGAGCTGTTGTGAGCTCTGTCAATGTT